>VXBT01007926.1:376110-398070 GCA_013400235.1 Oriolus oriolus
CGGAGCGGCAGGACTGGCGGCACTGCCAGGCACAGCTCCGGGCCTTCGGCGCCTGCATGGCCCGGCGGCAGCAGCGGGAGCGCGGGGCGAGCCCGGCCCAGCCCACGGACTGACAGCGCCCGGACAGCCCCACAGGAATGGCGGGAGCTGAGCCCTTCGCCCCCTTTTTGGTGCTGGGAAATCCGTGTGGAATTGTTGGGAAATTAAATCTGGAATTTGTCATCCCTCGGCTTCGTCTGTGCCAGTGGGATAACTGGAGGATGGAGGGGGTGGCTGGTTTGGAGGATACAGCATCAAGCTGTGCCACGGTACAGAAGGGATTTCTTCATGGCAAGGGGTGTTAAACATTGGCAGGGGCTGCTCAGGGAGGTTTGGAGTCACCATCCCTGGAGGTGCCCAAGAACTACTGGATGTGGCACTCAGTGCTCTGGGCTGGGGACAAGGTGGGCATCGGGCACAGGTTGGACTCAGTGATTCCAGAGGTCTTTTCCAACCAAAATTATTCTGTGGTTGTGGATTTCTGGCCCAAAATGTCCCAGTCCAGGAGCATTCACAGCACTCAGGTTGGGTCTTGGCTCCAGAACAGCCCTGCTATGGATTTTTAGTCCATGTCCTCTGTGCCATCCTAAGGCTTTTCCCAGTAGTGATAACCTCATGTCCCACAGGATGGGATTTTTTGGGAGGGGATTTATCTCCTGGGAAGCCACAGAAAAATTAGGAATGGGAGAAAGAGATTCTCATCTCACCACCACTTGCTGGCAAATAAGCCAAGAGAAAGAGCACCCATGGCTTTTGCCAGAAGGAAGGTTCCAGGCTATTTCCCAGGGCTGAGGGTGCTGGGAATGCTGAGGGCCTGGGTTCCAGCACTGCTGGCCAAAAATCACAGCGGGCATGGAAGCACAAGCAACACCTGGACAGCCCCAGTGTGGGGGAGAGTGTAAATGAATGAGTTATTTTCCCGCTTTTTCACGATCTGGTCCGTAGAAAGGGGGAGAAAAAGCCTCCAAACAAACCAGTTTCTGCAACAGTTTCTCTTGGCATCCATCACATTTGGTTATAACAATTCCTGGGATTGTTGCAGCACAGCATTATTCACTCACAGAGGTTTCTGCAGAAATTCCCACCTATCAAAAGCAAAAGGGGCAGGAATTAAAAAAAAAAAGAACTGAAAGAAAGCAAACCCACATTCTATTATGGCACCTTTGCTCCCAGTACAAACCAGTCAGATGGAAACATTGTTTATTTTTGAGACAGGCTGGTTGCCAGCAGTGGGAATTCCTTCCAGTTCACCGAGTTATCAGTACAGCACTTATGGAACCACCCTCGGGAGGCTGGAACAGCCTATGGATGGCACCTTGTTCCTCACCTCAGGACATCTGTGCCCGCAGCTCTTCCAGCTCTGGTCGAGACTTCAATCGGCTCTTGAAATCGGCTTCCGTGTGCTATGGAGAGAGGGAAAACCACCACAGATCAGGATCACACAAACCCTTTCCCAAAGGGAATCACTTGAGAGTGGAAAAACTAAAGGCTTAAACGCCCACTGCACCCAGGGAATGGAAAGCCCCAGGGGGAAGTCACTCAGTGCTGGAAAATCATTTGGCTTCCAATAGAAAACAAGCTGAATGCTCCTCCTGGAGCAAATTCCATCAAAACAGGGCATAGCATTTGGGATTCCAGTCCCAGCTTTGCTATCAGCTGCTCCATGGTGTTCCCGGTGATTCCCAGGTGAGAGGTAGAAAAGCACTGCTGGAGTGAAACGTTCCCTTGTGGCTCACAGGGGATCTGTGGCAGCAAAGGGAAGGAACCTGCAACCTGCCCTTTCCTACGGATCCATGGGAGGGGCTTCACTTCCTGTGACACTAATTAGAGGAGGCTAAATGGGAAATGAAACACTTACTGAGAATTAGAAACAATGGATTTTCAGGGATCAGGGAGGGCCTGGCTCTTGGGGATCCTGGGTATCCCCAAGTCTAGGGCAGATAGCAGGCTCGGGACCAGGTCTGTGCTCTCAAAGCACATTCATGGCACGATCATCTCTGCTTCCTAAAGGGAAAGGCATTGGGAAATGAAGCCATACCTGTTTCACCAACAGATGGACCCCCTCAGGCTGGCTACTCTGAATGATTTCCAGCAGTATGGGCGCAAACGTGGAACTCAAACCGCGGATCTGAAAGCAGAAACGACAGAGCTGCAGGAGAACAATCCCAGGATAGTCTGGGTTGGAAGGGACCTTAAAGATCATCCAGTCCCCCCCCTGCCATGGGCAGGGACACCTTCCACTATCCCAGGTTGCTCCAAGCCCCGTCCAGCCTGGCCTTGGACACTGCCAGAGATCCAGGGGCAGCCACAGCTGCTCTGGGCACCCTGTGCCAGGGCCTCCCCACCCTCTCAGGGAACAATTCCTTCCCAATATCCCATCTATCCCTGCAAGTTTCTCCAATCCCCCAACCCTAAACATGACTTTTCTACCCCTCATATCAATTATTCTGCAGAAAATAGATCATAAATCTTCTGCCTGAAACGCAGAGCCAGGAAACCCTCCTGGGCTTCTACTTTAGAAGCAACACTCAGCAGAAAATGTAATTAGAATTTTGCTTCCATTTATGCCCAAATGATGCCTTTCATCTGTTAAATGTTTGAGGGGTTTGGGGAGCCTGTGATGGGAAGTGCTGCAGGAGAAGCCTGGCGCTGTCAGCAAATCCCAGCTCCTACCTGGACAACCCTCTGGTGGGTGGTAAGGACTGCATCCAGCTGCATTTTGGATCCCTTCTCCTCCAGGAACAGCACCTCGTTGGTTTTGGTGGGCATGGCATAGCTGCAGGAGCCAGAGGGCAGTGCTTAGGACAGGCAGGATATTTGCACTACTTTACAGGGATGAATCAACCTCCACAGCAGAGAATGAGAAAGGAGATTAACTTTTCATGGGAAATTAATTATGCAAAGGACGTATCTTGCAAATCAGGCGCTGGCAGAGGCCGGGTGTTTTGCTGGAAGGAGATAAGGGGGGAGCTCTGCAGCACTGCTGCCAGCAAAAACCTGGATTAGCTCCAAACACCAGCCTGAGAACTTTTAACTTCTTCATAGTTCAAGGAAAGCAACAGTTCTGACTTCTTTTGTCTCTTGAGACAGAGCTAAAAACTGCTGCTGCAATGCACCACTCAAAATCCATTGTTTACACCTCAGATCTAATGGGAATGTGCCTGGGAGTGGATCGGACTCTGCTCAGTACTCGGAGACATCAGCCTCCTCATCCCCACTCCCACAGCCACATCCGAGCTCCATCCTACTGGCCACCTTTTCCCTTCAGTTTCCAGTCTGAAGGGCAAATCCTTTCTTTCACGACACACTGAACCATGTCCAGCCTCAGAGGGTACAAGTGAAAATACACATTTTAGAGAGTCACCACTGGTTTTATTCCCTGATGGCAGCTCAGTGCTTTCCCCAGTGCCTGCAGCTCCCTGGGAGCGCTTCAGGCACCAAGGTGCTGCCTGACATTCCTCAGGCATTAAAACCAGTGCAGTGGCTGTTGGGATACACATGCTTTGGAGATCTAGGGTGCTCCTGAAGCATCCTCTGCTCCTAAACTGAAGTAGCAGGAAGCTCACTCAATACCTTCGGGGCTTTCCCAAGCTCATTCCAGTTTGGATAACCAGGGTGATGTGCAGAGCCTGGATCACAGACCACGAAGGAAAACCAGCAGCGAATGTCAGCAATTCCCAGGCTCTGCACCCACAGGCTTAAAGCCTTTTCCTCAGAGGAAGGAGATGTAACAGCTATTTTTCCCTTGGAATCTGCTCAAGTCAGTGCCTGAAAAACTCCATTTCAGCCTTCCTGATGTGAATAAAGCATCCAAAATTGTACAGATACACAAAAAGAGAACACAGGGCAGGTGAGAGATTTGGATTTACGTCTAAATGGGAATCTCTCACGGAGATTGGAGTGTGCCCTGATCTGCAGGGGGTCATAATCCAGAGGGACAGATTTCCTCCTACCTCTCATTGACCCAGATCGAGAGGCGGTTGCAGAGTCTATGGACATACTGAGCAAAATGCTCCACCAGGCACAGATCATAGGAAGTCATCTGGATGTTGACATCTCCATACTGGTACTCGGTGCCAGCACTGATCTCTTTCATCTGCACCTTTTCCCTTCTCGTCTTTGGAACCTGTTTTCCAAAAGAAAATACAGTAACATAAAATAGAAAGTATCTGGTTTGAGCAATGCTGGGAATAAAAGTTCAGCTCTTGGATGGCGTCACACAGAAAACACACTCATGCTGTGATTAATTTCTTCCAGAGGAAGAAAGAAAGGAGCAAAACCAGTAGAAATAAACCTGCTGTTTATTTCAGTTCCTGCCTAAAAGGCCGCTGACTTCTTGTTGTTTCCTCCTTCCACACAAATGGATGTCTTTCCAAGCCTCAGAGAGCATGAAAAGGTTACATGCAAATAAGACCTGCTCACAATATTCTGGAACAGTTTAGGTGTTAAATTCAACGTCAGGAAGAGGTTCCTCCCTTCCAAAGCTATTCACTAACTTCCACAGGGATGTACTGGACAAAATGAAGCATTTCTCCAGTGTGGTGAGCGGGTACTTCATGGAATCATGGAATAGTTTGGATTGGAAGGAACCTTAAATCTCATCCCATTCCAACCCCCTGCCAAGGGCAGGGACACCTTCTATTATCCCAAGTTTCTCCAAACCCCATCCAACCTGGCCTTCTGGGATGGGGCATCCATATGCTTCAGGATTACCTTGGGAAAGCAAGCACAGAGAAAGGTCCTTCTGCCTACCTCCTTTGGGAGCAGGTATTTAAACTTCCCAATTCCATGTGTAGGTCGGGATCTGTAGGATCTGTGGCAACCCAGGAGTGCATCACCTTAAGGTGAAAGCAGAGATAACATGTTTCCAGCTGCAAACAAACATCTACTGGTGCTTTGAGAGCCCCAAACCCACACTGATGTCACGTAACACCATGGCTGGTGCCACTTGCTTAGCCAAGAACAGGGCAAAGAAGAAGAAAATGTTACAAAAAAACATATAGAAGTGGAGGAGCACCTGCTCAGGTTACTCAACCAGTCCAAAATTGGCTAAAAAACCCCAAAATTAAACATAAATGCTCCAGTGTTTAATATTTATTTGAGGGTAGTGAATTTTTGCCTTAAAACTGGATTGACAACAGACCTTACCTGCAGCACACAGACGGTTTTCTCTGGGTGTTGCTGCTCTGTAGGAAACAAGGTAATAATTCATTTGTATTAATTATATAATATATATAATTATATATAATCATAGGTGATTTCCCTCACTTATGGAAAAATATGTGGCCAATGTCCTTCTGCAAATGCTCTTGCAAAGGCACAGCCTGATCCCATCAGCACAAACACTTCCTCTGCTTCCCATCCCACAGCTCTTTCAGCTCCCAGCTCAAAATCTTACCTCCACTATTAGAAGATTTGGCAAAAAAAAAAAAAAGAAAAGAAAGCAATTTTTTTGTCATGTATGTTTTCTCACCTGCTGAGGGCAAACACCTGTCTGATCAGCGCTCCCTTCTCCGAGCACAGCACCTGCAATGGTTAAAATACAACAGGGTGGCAGATCCTCTGGGAATTTTCACCAACACCTCCAGGTTACTAGACCTCTAGGACAGGACCCGAGGGAACAGCTGGAGCTGTGTCAGGGGAGCTTTAGGTTGGATTTAGGAAACGGTTCTTCCCCCCGATGGTGGTGGGGCACTGCCCAGGCTCCCCAGGGAATGGGCACGGCCCCAAGGCTGCCAGAGCTCCAGGAGCGTTTGGGCACCGCTCCCAGGGATGTGGTTGGACAGTCTGTGAACAACCCTCGTCCTTGTCCCACCTCCACACGGATGGAGGGGAACACTTCATCCACCCGGCAAAGAGCTTTGCTGTCGCCAAACCAGGGTGGGGGATAAATACCGACGTCCCAAATGTCCCAATGTAGAGGGACAGGGATGCGCCAAGGACCAGGGAGACGCGGGTTGTAACAGAGTTGGGGTGACCCCTAGGTGTGTGAGGATGGGGAGCAGGGGTGTGTGGGTGTCTCTGCCCCTGGTCCACGAGCACCAAGACAGATCCAGGGCACGATCTCAAGGTCTGGTTCCCTTCAGGATCCCCCCCCCCCACTTCTTTCCGAAACCAAACCAGGGCCGGACCAGGGCCTCCAGCAGCAGGGCTGGGGCTGCCTCAGCTGTCCCAAGGACCAAGGCTATTCCTCCACTCCTGTTCCTCCCCCTCCCTGTGTGCCCCCGTCCTCCCCCGTTCCCATTCCCCTTCCCGGCGGCTATCCCCGGTACCTTCGGCACCGCCGCCATCATCCGGCGCCGCGGTCCGTCGCGCAAAACGTTCCCCCGCAGTGCCTCGGTACGCCTCCAATTGGCTCCCCCCGTCCCGCGGCTCCCTCCCCGAGTTCCGCCCACCGACGCCTCCTGGGAGCTCTAATTTTCGGACAACCCCCCGAGAACTCCCGTAGGCAACAACTTTTAGACAGCCCGCGGTACTGGCGGGGCCCTGGTGTCCTGAAGGAGGCGGCGGGGAGGGCGCGGGGGGAGCGGGAGCGCCGCGGCTGCGGGAGCGGAGCGGAGGCGAGGCCGGAGGGGGAGCGAGCACCGGGCACTGCTCGGCTCCAGCCGCGGAGCACGGCAGCGGGATGGAAGGAGGACAGCGGGGTGGAAAGGGAGCAGCGGGGTGGAAAGGGAGCAGCGGGATGGAAGGGGAGCAGCAGGATGGAAGGAGGACAGAGGGATGGAAGGAGGACAGAGGGNATGGCCACGTGGCGGTGCTGAGGCCGCTGGCCGGCCCCGCCCCAGCGTGGTGCAGCGGCCACCTTGAGTGTGGCGCCGCGGCGGCCATTTACTCAGGCCTTTAGTTAATCACTTAAAAAAAAATTATTTACAATCATTAAATCCTAAGCGTAGGAAGGTTGGGCTGACGGGGACCTCCTCCCTCATTTCCCAGTGGGAGAGGAGGAGGGCAAGGGGTCTGCCTGGGAAGAGATGGGCCTGTGGTCCTGTGCCCCACCAGGGCCTGACAGTCTGGAGTTGGCTCAGGAAAACCCATCCCGTGTCAAACTGCCTCTTCCACACAAACCCTCATTTCCCACAGGCTCTTTTCCCTCGTCCTAGCTCCCTCCTCTCCTGTCTGGCTCCAGTTTCCCCCTTCTTACATGGAATATGCTCACTCCAGAGCCCACACCCCTGAGGCCCCTTCTTGGAGCTGTTCCCTGCCTGGGAGCTGGATTTTGGGTCAGGATTTCCCGCTCTGCTGACTGATGGCTGCTCCAACTGCTCTTGCTGGAGCTGTCAGAGCTCCTGATGAACTTTATCTCTCCAGTTCAACCACGTGGCAAGTCCATTCCCTGCTCTCTGACCCAGCCCTGCCCTGCATTTCGGAGTGCCTGGAGCTCCGGATACACATCCAACACCCTTGATGTTCATCCCCTGTGCGCTGGTGCACGGAGGGGACAGAAGGATTGTGAAAGGACAAAGTTTGTGTCTCCACCTGCCCGGCACATGGAGAGAGCAGAGGGGGCCCACAGCACCTTTGCTCTCTGCTCCACAATGCAAGGACACATGTTCCCAGCTCCAAGCTGTGTTTTCCTGGTGCTCCCAGGACGTGACAGAACTGCCCACGTGGATGTTATCCTGCCCTTTGATCCCACCTGGCGAGCCCCAGGCAGGGCCAGCCTGGCAATGACACTTGACTAAGGAGCACTGCGGGAGTCTGAGCTGGGTTAAGGCCGGCACTCCCACTCCAGGAAACCTGGGCTTCTCCTCCCATGATCTTTGAAGCCCCAGAGGAAACTGAGGAGGGGCTGCTGAGACTGGAGGGGACTGACTGGCCCTGTGTTTGTAGGGGAGGCTGTGATGAGCACCACGATTCAGAGCAGGTCCAGGATGACTCCTTATTCCATGCTCTTATTCCAATGGTCTGTGCCCATGGAGTGGGACTGCACCCTTTAATTCCCTCTGCCCCTCCCGGAGACTCACCTTTCTTCCACCCACAAAACGTGGCTGAGGAGGGAGCGTTGCCCCAGGCTGAGTTTGGGGTACAGCAGTAACAGACTGCAGGGATCCCCCTCCCAATGACTTGTCGTCCTCTGTGTCTCCATGAGAAATGAGTCCATCTCTCCACTGAGGAACGTCTCTGACATCTATCATAGATGGACACATTTTAAGGCCAAAAGGGACTGTTAAATCACGGGATTCAGTCTCCTGCACATCGCAGTCAATAGGTTTCCAGTGACTTACGGCTTTATGGAAGCAGATCACTCCTCTCTCAGTGAAAGCATCTTTCTCACAAAGGCTCCTGCTCTCGATTTTCCCTGGATACAAAGATAGTGCTGCTCTTGGCAGCTTGTTCTGGTGGCTGAGCACGCTCTCTGTTAGGGCACAGCCCTTATTTCCAACTGGAATGTGCCTTTCTTTGCCTTTTGGATCTTTTCACAGCCAGGGAGGTGAATCCCTGTTGCAGGAGCACAACTTCCAAACCTTTCTGTGACATTTAGATGGAGAAGCTGAGGTGACTCGATGACTTCCTTTTTCTGTACCACACAAAAAAAACTCCAGGAAGCTTTTCCTCCTTTTTAAGGCTTCCCCGGCCTTGCCTCCACTTCTTTTCAGACTCATCCAATGATGAAAACAATCAAGAAATGTTCAAATAGACCTTCTTAGAAGAAAAACTCTGTTTCGCATGTCTCCTCCTTTGCCTTCAGCTGTTGTTTTCTCTGGGACCCGTGGGAAAGATCCTGGAATGCACCCTGACAGAGGAATAAGGACAATATCTGTATTTAATATTTGAAATCATGTCAGACCATTCTCTGCCAGTCTGGATTCCCTTTCTCCGTGGTGCAGGAGAGCAGCCACACAACTGGTGTGGAAGCGCTCCCAGATGCCAGGTGTGGAGTTGGATGACAGATTCTGCTCCTATCTATTAAAACTTGTTTAAATTTAATCACCTGATTAAAGACACGTTTTCCTCTTTAGTTCACTGGCACTTCAAGGCCTGGGTAAAAAAAAAAACAAACAACAAAAACCACCTGTGGAGAAGCAGTTAATCACATCGAGGGAGTATAAATGAAACGATCAAAAATAGAAAGGCTTTCAAAACGGGGGACTAAACATGCAGCAGATGCCATTTCCCTGACTATCAGAGCAGTAGATGCTCTGGAACAATCTCCCAGCCAAGGCTGAAACAGCAGGGGCCAGGATGCACCTGGGAACCTCCTAAACCACTGAACTTTGAGGGCAGAATGGGGAAAAATGGGCAAAAAATAGTGGAAGGGAAAGCTGGCCCCTCCAGCCAAAGGTGGTGGGCCCCCAGCCACTGTCAAAGGATGACAGTGGGGATCACTGACCTTCCTGGGAAACATCACCCTGCCGTGAGGGATCTGCTCCCCAGAGATGCTCCTATGAAAGGAGTATCTCTATCAGTTTAGGATTAAGCCTTTGGTTTTAAGGACTTTGCTGGTTCCTCCCTCACACCCGTGTGGGCTGGGTATATCTTTCAGCCCTTACACTGTTGTTGAGGATGTGAGGGTGGGCAGGCCCTGGCACAGGTTGCCCAGAGAAGCTGGATCCCTGGAGGTGTCCAAGGCCAAGCTGGACGCGGCTTGGAGCACCCTGTTCTTCTGGTGGAAGGTGTCCCTGCCCACGGCAGGGGGTGGAACGGGATGATTCTCCTCGTCCCTCCCAACCCAAACCATTCCCGGCCCGTAGGAGAGGGAAGCGCCCACAGCGCGTGCGCAGGGCGGGCGGAGCGCCGGCTCCGGGAGCGGGGAGGGGGGACGCGAAGCGGCGGCACTGACACCGACACCGGCACCGGCACCTCACCGGGGCTCGCAGCCTTCGCCGGGGAGGAGGAGGAGGACGAGGAGAAGCAGGAGGAGGCGGAGGCGGAAAGCAGCGGGAGCGGTCGCGGGTGCCGCCGCGGGGAGCGGAGCGAGCGCGGGGCGGCGGCGGCGGCTCCTCCATCATGTCGTCGGGCGGGGACTTCGGGAACCCGCTGCGGAAATTCAAGCTGGTGTTCCTGGGCGAGCAGAGCGGTGAGTCACCGCCCGGTCGGGCCGGCGGCGGGGCGGGACCCCCACCCCGGCACTCGCCCGCCCTCGTGGGGGCACGAAGGGACCCCCTCCTCATCCTCCCCGACAGCCTCAAGAGGGTCTCTGACACCCACCCATCCTCGTGGGGTCTGATGGGATCCCCCTCCTCATTTTCCCCGGCACCCACCCACCCTCGTGGAGGTCTGAGGGCATCCCCCTCCTCACCCTTCCCGACACCCACCCTCTCCTATGAGAGTCCCGTCTCATTTTCCCCGACACCCACCCAGCCTCATGGGGGTCCGCGGGGTTCAGCTGTGGTGAACCCCCCCACCGACTAAAGCCCATTTCCAGAAACAGTTGCTGATTCATTCGATCCCAGCTCCTCTGGTTTTTGGGGTGCTGGAGTCTCAATCCGCGGTGTTTTCTGTGTAAATACAGCGGTTTTCCATAATGGAGTTATGTCTTGGCAGAGCGACGCTCTGAATATTTAATTCAGTCAATGAGATTTGCTTCCCTGTCTTTGGAATGAAAAAAAAAAAGCCCAACCTAAACAATGTCTCCTCCTTCCTCAGCGGAAGGCCTCTATCTCCAATACTGCATTCCAAATCTTTCCCTTGGAAGAGTTTTCTGAAAAAAAAAAAAAAAAGCTCCTTTATGAGATGCTTTGTGTAATCCTGGTTAGATACTGAGCGATCTTTGACATAATGAATAGGTGCAAAATATTTTCTGTCTCAGGGCGGGGTATTTGCTCCCTCAGCCACCTTTGGTCCCTGTGGTAGAAGATGATGAAACACTAGGTTTTTTTTGTTTTTGTTTTTTTTTTTTGCCAAATTACTTGTTTCTTGGTGTTTACTCACTCAGGTGTGGATGAGCTTGGTGATAAGGCTGCTGTTGAAATTATTTACCTGTACGTTGTCAATTTCCTTTAGTCTGTTCCTTGAATCATTCTCTTTTTATTCTGTGTTTTTGGGGTTGAAACAGCTCTTCTCGTATCGGGGGTTTGGGGAACACGAGTTCAACTTGATTATTTATTATTTTTTGGGTAAGTCACCTGATCTGCTTGGTAAGGTGCTATTTGGCCAGCCATTTTATGAGGATTTTTTGGATAAGGGTCATGTGTAGAAAATGCTGGGGATTTTTTTCGGTTTTTTGTTTGGTTGGTTTTTTTCCCAGGTATTTGATAACAGGAATCTGAAATATTAGCAATGCATTTGCAAAATCCTTGGCCTGTTTACTTGCATTTCTGAGCTTCAATATCGTGAAGCTTTTCAAATACCCCATGGAAGGTTGTGGCACCTGGTGCAGATCTTAAATCTCAGCAGCTCTTGGTTTACACGTGCATTTCTTGTCTCTTCTAGCAGACATAATGTCAGATATCTGCTTCCTCTAGGAATTTTTTTTCCCCTCTCAGCTAATCAGCTGTTTTTATACTGGAAGGTTTTAAATAATTTTCAGTCATAGCATCAAACCTGGGGAGGAGAGAAGGGATTCTGTGGGTACAGCACAGCGAAATCCTCCTGACTGAATATTCCCAGCCCTTCAGCTGCTGCCTCGGCTGAGGCTTAGGGCTGGGTGGGAGCTGATTTGAATCCAGGGCCGGGCTGGCAGCTGCAGGGTGGGCTCCAGCCCTGCCTTTGTCTGGGATGCTGGGCGATGACTCCGTGCCGGCTCCGTGTCCGCGCATCCCGCGGGTGCTGCAGCGTGGGCATGCTCCGACACGGCGCTCCATGAGTCTGCCTCTGATGGAGACACGTCCCTTCCTGGATTGAAGCTCTTCTGATGTCTCTGTCATGATGTCATTCCCTGTAATTTTTTATTTTTTTACTGCCCGAAGGATGCAGAGCTCTCGTTCCAAGTGGCTCCTGGAGGAATAAACGCCCTCCCAATATTTGGAGAAAACTGCAGAAGAATCTGGTGTTGCAGAAAGGGAGCTGGAGTGGGCTCTGCTCACACCTTGTTGTTCTTTGTCTGGGAGGTTAAGGGAGATGCAGAAATAAAAGTTTTTAGGATAGCAGCTTTCATAACCCAGGAGATCTTTGTACAACTGTTGTGCTGGATTGCTGCATTTGCTGCCTGTTTAGCTGAAAGGTTCTCTGCCCTGCTGGAAGGCCATAATTAAAGATGTCCTCTTGCTGCTGGTGGGGAGGCTGGGTGCTCTGGGTTCATTTACATCCAGGGACTTCAGGATGACAAATGGAATGGTACAAAGGGCCGCGATGGCCATCAGGTGCCTCAGCATCCAGAGCTGGCTGATGGCAGACCTGTGCTGACTGTACACAGCCTCGCCTATAAATGTGTGTCTTGTGGCTGAGGAAGTCTAAATTGCAGCTCCTTACTGGGCAGGCTTTGCAGCCCTTCCATGGGAGATCTGGAAGCATCCCTGGGTGTTTTATTTCCATTTGAAGGTGGGACTGCACAGTGGATGCAGTGTGTGGTTTTCTCCGCTCTCCTCAGCCATATTGTGGGAGTTCAGTGCCGTATCCCTCAGCATTCTCATGGACTGCAGTGGCTCTGCCTCGTGCTGTTCGTCACTAGCTGCAGGTGCTTCTCTCCCATGCTAAAATGCTGATTTTCTTCGCTCCTCAATCCCCTAAATCTCCTTGTCTCTGGGGTTTGTGTCCCCCACGCCCCTCCCAGGCCTAGCCTGAGGACTTGCTGTGGGTGCATCACGAGCCTGCAACATCATCCGTGCCCAGCCAGAAGAATCTTCTCCTCTCTTTCCATCTCTATTTTTTTAAACTTGTACCGGGATACAGCGTTGGCTGGCTTGCAAGGAAGCAACTTCACCAGCACTCTCCTTAATTGAATTACTTTTCTCAATGATTGAAGATTATACAGAGTTTAGCAGTTTTAAAAATGCTAATCTTTGCTGAAAAGGCAGGGAGAGCTCTGTGCTGAGGGATTAGATAGAGCTGTTGTGTGGGGGAAGTATGTTTCTTACTGCCTTTGATCTGGTTTTATCAGGTGATTTTCAGCAGTCCTAACACCTCAAGTTTAAGGAATTCTGATTTCTGGGTCACATCAGGGAGTGGACACATCACCTACATTGGGGCAGCTTGCAGTAAATGTGATACGCATTCAAACAGTAATAACCTCTTCAGTTCTGCTTTGCACAGGAACACCTCTACTTCTTAGTAAATGGATTTTTTTTTTAATTGAGTGGGCAGAACTGAATGCTGGGGCAGTGCAACAGAAATATTTGTTCGTCACGTGAGTTTCCACTGCAGCTTTCATTGGCGAGCAGGTCTGAAGGGCACCAACACGTACAGAAAGCAAAAGAACTCCCTGTTGTCTCTCTGTGCTGGCATTTCTGCATAAGATCTTGAAGGAAATTAGAACCAGTTGCGGTTTGTTCTTTTTTAATCAGGAGCTGAGATTTTTAATATTGAAAACCCACTGATAAGTGCAGTGTAATAACTTTTGAAATATAACTGTTTGGAAAGCACTGATGAGCTGTTCTGTTGCATAACAATGTTGGTACAGGCACTGCTGAGCAGTGTGATGTGTCATTAGGTAACTGGGGAGCTGCAGGTGCTTCGTGTGTAACACGAGGCTGGTGTAGCACTGCTCACAGTGGGCATGGCCTGTCATCCCTGTGCTACCTAAAACTCCCTTGTTTCTAAGGAATTCTCAACTTGGCGAACTCCAGAGAGCTATTACCTTGTTGCATGGGTGGTTTAAAAGCTTATCCCCTTCCCTCCAGTTAATTTCCTAATGTTGTGGTTTTCCTGTGGCTGGGCTTTCAGATATTTGGGGTACTGTTTGGACTGTATGCATTTTCCATGAGTTACGAAACTTGGGCTTCACATCTGGGGGTGCAATACCAGCAATGCATCCCAGCAAAGGGGAAGGGAGGCAGGAACACCAGGAGGCCTGAATGGTTGAACAAGGAACTCCTGGACAACCTCAAACCCAAAATGGAAGCTTGCACAGGGTGGAAGTGGGGACAGGTAGCCTGGAAGGAATGCACAGAAATTGTCTGAGCAGCCAGGGATCAGGTTGGGAATGCTAAAGCCCTGGCAGAATTAAATCTGGCCAGTCACCACGGGCAACAAGAAAAGCTTCTGTAGCGATACAGGAAGACCAGGAAAAGTGTGGGGTCTCTCCGGAAGGAAACGGGAGCCCTGGTTACCCAGGATATGGAGAAGGCTGAGGTACTCAATGACTTCCTTTGCCTCAGCCTTCACCTGTGTTCTTCAGGGGTCGGTCGTGGGATCAGCTCTGTTGAACATCTTCGTTGGTGGCAGGTCCCTTCCCACCCACACCATTCTGGGGTTCTTTCACGGTGCGATGTGCTTGGTGTCTGATTCTTCCTCGCCGTCCTAAAGATCTTGAACTCCACCATTTCTCTCCTTTCTCTTCTCCATCTCTGAAAAATCCCTTCCTCCAGCAATGTGTGGAAGAAGCACAGAGAAAAAGACATCAGTGTTTTGTGGTGCCTGTTCTCACGGTGCCTTTTGATCCCTGTCTATTTGTGGAAGTCTCTGAAGGAGCTGTGTCTGTTCGTGAAAGGAGGAATAGCTGTGCCTTTCTGCACTCTGCTCTGCTTTTCTCTCTGCATCTCAGAAATAATTTGTGATTTGGAAGGAAATGATCATCTTTTCCCTTGATGTGACATAATGGATTTTCTATCTGCAGCTCTTGGGGTGGTGGTGGTACCTGGCACTGGATCCAGGTTCTGCAGAGCAGATGTCTGAAGGCTTTTGCTGAAGCTGTAAGTGGGACTAATGAAGAAACAAAGGCAGGGAAACTCATCTGAGGCTACCTTAGCAGATGATGTGGCATTGGGGAATTTTCAGAGCCAACAGCCATTTTTCTCAGCTTCAGTGATGGTTAAAAATCTGTCTTCTGTAATCAGTCTGTGAGGAAATAGCTGCCTTTTAGTTACCTGGTAATTTAGCCCAGATGTTTAAAGGCATTTCGTTGTTTTCATACATATACAAGTACCTGTTGTGCAGACTAATGATTATAAAACCCCAAACCAACCAACCAAAACCAGCCAGCTAAACCCTTCAGTGCTTTGAAACATGGATCACAAGAAACCACACTTCTCTGTCTTGACATGAACACCATCAGATTCTTCAAGTGAACCTCCAAACTTTTCCTGTGAGGCCTGTAACCTGTGAGAACAGCAACCTTGTGATACATGAATGTTTCTGAACAGGTATGGAAATGCTGATGCATCTCTGCTGGTATGGAGCAGGGAAAAGACCTCCAAGATCATTGAATTCAGCCCTTGGCTGATCAAGGACTTGATGATCTCAGAGGTCTTTGCCAACCTAGATGCTCCTGAGCTTCTGTAAAAGCACTATTTTGAAAATTAACAGATACCATCAAAATGTTGATGGGTTTGACACATTAATATAAATTATTTATGGAAGTAGTTTAAATGAAAAACGTGCGTCTTGGCAAACAAACAGCAGCCAAAACGTGGACTTGCAGTGAAAGTCAAATTTTTCAGGTCTCTTTGCTTGATTTATTTACTGAGCTCACACAAAGTTGAAAAGCTAAATGAATTCTTTGTTTTCCTCTCAGCATAAACCCAACTCTTCTGGCTCTAATATAATGAAAGGCCCAGGGACAGTGAACAATTCCATCAATTATTTTGTGTCAGATATTTTCCTTTTATGTTCAAACCATGTCCTGGAATATTTGAGCGATATTAACTGGAAAAAATGACTTTTTTGTGTGTTTCAGTACTATTTAACTCTTATCCAAATGAAGCCTAGTGCATGACAATAAAAAAAAAGATAATCTGGGAAGCAAATATTGTGTGAAACTAAGTGTAAATAAATTCTGTGTGAACTGCGAATTCTCAAGCCCCTTGCCTGCTTCTGCCTGCCTCCTCTTGGGTCTGGCAAAAAGGAGTTCAGCCTTCCAGTTGGGAAGGAAGTCCTTGTTCAGCTGTCCGGCACAACGGTGCATTTAATTAATCTGACTTCTTAGAGGGAGGGTGTAACTTCCCTTTTCTTGTTCCCGGTTCGCGTGTCCTTTCTGCTGGGCCGCTGTGAACCAGGATGGGTCTGTGCTGCCAGGGTGCCGGGCCGTGGTTTTCCCAGTCCCTTGGACTGTGGCATCCCAGTGTGATCCTGACTGGTTTAGTCACAGCATGCACACAGGAAGCTGAGGAACACATCCTGGGATGTCTTGGAGTTTGACTTTTGAAGTATTTTTACGAAGCCAAACACAAAATCGTTGAGGTTCTTAGTAGTGATTAGAACCAGTTAAAGAGAGGATGTTCTCCAAAGTCCCTTTCTTTCTCCTGGGGCATTTTTGTCCCTGCTGTCACATCTTCCTTTAGTCTTGTCACAGAGACCAGGGCTGGAAATGCCACTCTTTGCTGCTCTGGAGCCTAACTGGGAACTCCAGGAGCGAATCCTGCTTGACCTGGGCTGCTTCCATGCCTGCAGGTGCCTGGCTGAGCACAAGGCACACGCTGATGTCGCCCGTGGCAGCTGCTTCCATTTTAAGGAGCAGGGTTTTTGGGGCTCACTTGAAGAGTCTCCATGCCTGGAGGAGCTGCCAGTATCCCCTGGAGATGCCACCCAGCTATTCCGAGATTCGCAGGCTCGTAGTGTTCTCTCATCCAGACATGTGTAGGTGTTACCAACACACGGAGTGAAGGCTTCGCTTTAACTCTAAAGCATTTTTTCCCAGAATTGAACGAGTTGGGAAGAAATACTGGAGCGATACTGATGAGCAGTATTTGGTCTTCAGACATGGCCAGAACCAGGAAGGGGCAGCTAAACCAGCTAATGAGAAAATGTCTTAACTTTCAGTTGGTCTTTTCTCTGTCTTGAATTGTGACCCTTTAAACCTCTGTACTATTAACATTTGCACCGTATAGACGAGTGCCATTTATCCTGCTAAGTGACTTTTCTTTAATGGTTTGCTTCTTCAGGAGCAATCAGCAATTGCTGCAGAAAAAACTGACCCACTCCAGCATTGCTGTGATTAATGCAGGGGCCAGTTTATTCCATTCCACTAAATGCTTCCTGCTGTGCTTCCTGTCCATGCCCCTGTCTAGGTTTGAGTTACAGCAAGTTAATTTTCATAATGTTCTTGATATGTGCAACACAAAGAGAAGGGGGATTAAAGCTGGAATAGATGTGTAGCTAAAAGGAGAGGGGCCCTTGGAGGGTGCAGCATCCATGGCAAAGCTGCAAGCAGTGAGTGATGCAGGACTGACAAGATACCTGTCAGTGTGATCTTTGCCAAGGGGTGTAGGTAGCTGCTGCTGGAGCTGGGAAGAGAGAATTCCTGTTAACAGGTTGGGACTTTGGCCCTGCAGAGGCTCTGGACCTGCACAGCAGTGGGCAGACAGCACTGGATTAATGTGAGTGCAGGAGTATTTCTCTGCAGCTTCCTTTTTTTTAATGGAGATGTTGCCTTTTCTGGGAGTAGAAAATACTAATTCCTGTCCTCCTCTGCTGGTACAGAAATGGCTGTGAGAACCCTTGGTGTCAGTGACAGGAGGATTTTTTTGAATGGCCTGATGGAAGGAAAGCTTAGCAGAGAAATCTGAACTGGCCGGGCGATGCAATCATCCAGTGCATATCTGAGGTGGCGGAGGAGATGCAGAACATTTCTCTTTCAAAGGAAGTTCTGACTCCTTTTTGACTTTCCTCAGTAGCAAGAGGCAGGTCTTCATGCTAGAGTTTTGCTGCCTTCTTTGTCTTGTCTGTAGTACCTCATTATTTTTTTCCCTTTCCCCTTCCTTGCTTCTGGAGCAGCTTTTGGGCATTTTGTCCTTGGCTCACTCCAAATGGCTCAAAAATCACTTGTGTCTCCATAAAACCCAGGATGACTTTACTTGAGCTGAGCTGGTGCTGCTGCTTTGGATAAAACTGGAGGTGAATCCTTGAGCAGAGCAGCCAGACACAGCTGGAAGAGGGGCCAGTGGCTGAAGACAGTTGGAGTATCATCACAAGGAAATCCCAGCCTATTTTTTGGTCTGTTCCAGTCCCTCACTTCCGGACTCCCTCACCAGTTCTTGTAATTTCTTCTCAGCTTTTCCAGCTGCCTCTTAATATTAAATATTTATGTATTCAAATCATAATTATGTTTCTATTCTTTCTGTTCTTGCAGCTTCCCATTTTTCTTCCCTAGCTGAGTTATGTTTGGTCTTTTTTCACTGGACAGTCATCAGAGTGGCTTTTATCCACCACTGTACAATCATGACCGTAATTCTCTTCCACTTTTTTTTTATTTTTAGTTGCTCTTAAACCACAATGTGACTTGGAGAAGAGGATGGCAGTTTTTTCCCCCTGACACTGCATAAACAGTAGGCAGATCAAACGCTCGTGTCCCATAAAATTGACCTCTTTATTTGGATGCTGTAGTGCAACAGCAGACTTGAAAAAAGCTTTTCCCAGTGAAAAAAGCTTTTCCAATCTTGACTCATCAGCTGCTTTGGTGTTAAAATATTTCCCTCTTCTCCAGTGACATCCAAAGGGCTCATAGGTTGCCTCTGTTTCTAGGCTTGGTGGACTCTGTACTGTCACAGTGAGTAATTTACAGTTAGAAATAAATTCCTTGGCCTTAGGAATTTTGCATTTTCGCTTAAAAATGCAAGAGAGATTTTAGGAAACTCAAAAGGAACCTTGTGTGTGAATTACTACACATTCCTTCCAGTAAATCCTGCCATCTAGAGAAAAAATTCCCTCAGGAATTGTGTGGCTGATGTTTTAAATGGTTGTTCAGTCTGTGCAAGCCTTGTACGGCTGAGAGTGAGGCAGAGGTTTGAGATCTGGCTTTGCCTGCCTGGTTCCAGATCCTAGGAAAAGCAAAGGCTTTTTAACTTTACCTTTTGGAAAGTGGAGGAGAGGAAGAAGTGTTGTGCATGAGATGTTTTTAAGATGTCTCAGAACAGCTCTGTGCTTTTCCCTGGATTTGATGCTTCTCAGCTGCTTACCTAGAAACCTGAGTCCAGAGCCAAGCCTGTGGTGCACTTAAAGCTGTGTTTTAGGTGGGGTAGCCTGAAGAACCCAAAATATTGTCTGTGTGCATTTATACAAGGAATTGCTCACGTTAGAAACAAGTCTTAGAGAGTAAATATTACAATTAAATAGGAACCTAACTAGTATGTGTCCTTAATATGAAAGAATTGTTCTTCTGGAAAATACTGCTGGAGGAGAGTATTTATTTCAAGATACTGTATCCCAGTTGGAGTTTAGATAATTCTTCTCTAAAGAATTTTCTGCTCCAAACCCAGTTTCTCATATAACCACTTTATTTTTTTTTCTGTAGTTGAACCCCACAATTCTCTCTGAAATATCCTTTCATCTAGAAAAGATCAGAATAAAACACCAACAAAGCTTGTTACATTTACTATTTGGAGACAAATTTCTACCTTTTAAAGACTAGCTATTTTTATTTTTAAAATTCTTATTAGATGAATATCAGACCTTGGGTTTGCAGACCCTTCAGGCTCCATGGCCTTTTCCCAAGGCATTTGTGAAGCACAGCTGGGAAGGAACAGGTTTATTGTCAGCTGGCTGAAACTCCATATGGAGAGGTCAGTGTCTCAGTTAGGAAGATTTTAGAGGAGAAGAGGAAGATTTTAGAGGAAGAGATTCCCACTGAAAAGCTGGGAATTGTTGTAATGGTTTAACATCCTTTAAGCTTGGAGTTCTTAACTTGCAGCCCAGGCAGCGCAGGCAGCAGGAGCATCAGGTGTCTGGTGGCCTCTGTCCTGCCCCAGTTCCCAGGAGGAAAGCTGGGACAGCTCAGGAGCAGAGATGAGAAGGAGAAAAGGATATTGTGGTGTCAGGATATGCTTCCCTTGAATCCTTAATATCAGGGATTTGTCGCCGTGTGCTGCCTGGACCCCCACAGGTGTCTGAGGAGCCCAGAGCGTGCAGCTCCCTCAGCTCTGCTGCTCTCAGTTTCTACACGGTTTGGGTTTCTGTTGCTAAAAACCAAATTGTGGTTGGGGTTTTTTTGGTACAGAACCCCAGGATTCTGTGCTGCCCTTGCACACGCCCTGGTGTCCGTGTCCTGTATTTTACACCAGCTGTTCTCCCTCTGCCTTGCCGGGAGTTGCATCATGTGGACAAACCCGTGTGTGTTGCTGTAGCTCCGGTTATTTTCGCGCCAGTCCCCAGGTGTTCTCCACAGCCATCCCTGTCAGCTCGGATCAGCAGATGCCTGGAGGAGAGCTGTGCTTAATGAATGTACTCTGGGCAGCTTTTTCCCTACAAGCTGCCTCTTCATAAGCCATCGACCTTAAATCAGGATTATTTTAGGATCTTGTCCAAACTCCCTTCTGAAGAAGCACTCACTTGTGTGTCTGCCTGGAGAATGAGTTTGAGGGAGCTCCTGGGGAAGCTGTTCTGCACCTTCTGTGTGAAAAGAGCAGAGAGCAGGTCTTAGTTCTTCCAGCACTGCCCAGGAGATGGTAGGTTGTGGGAATAAGATGCAGTCGCTGAGAAGGATGCTGTATGGAGCTCTCTTCCCCTTCTTCCCTTCCTTTTCTCCTCCTCCTTCTTCTTTTCCTTCTTTTTCTCCTCCTCTTTCTTCCTTTTCTTCTTTTTCTCCTCCTCCTTTTTTTCTTTTCCTTTTCTCCTTCCCCCAGGTAGGAAAATTGTCACCACAGTGTGAGAGAGCAGAAGTTTCTTTGTAGCAGCTCAGGGAGTCATGAGGGGAGGGAGCAGGAGGAAGTACTTGCTTGTTTTGCCCGTGGGATAATGGTGCTGGGGAAACATTAGGCAGAATTTAACTGAGTTCAAGGATGGAGGGAAGGGAAGGGGATGGTAATCCCTTGCATTTTAATAGGTCTCCTGAAACTTCTCTAATTCCTTGCTGGAAATGGCTGACTTAGCATTGCTTGTCGTGCTTTCAAGGGCAAAACATCTTGGGAAGAGAGCAGGAGCTTGTTCCAAGGGCTCCATTTGGCATGTGATCCAGGGAAGCGATGGCTGGATTCCCTCAGCTGGATGCTGGCATCTGCTGGTTCGCAGCTCGCATCGGGATAGCGCTCAGTGCTCGGAGCAGGGAATGCTTCCCTTCAGAAATGCATCCTCAGGTGGCTGCCAGTTTTATCCCTGCTGCTCTCTGCTGCCTCTCTCCTCCCGCCTTAGGAATATAACTCTGTGTTTCCATAGTAGGTGATGCATTAGCCTATCATTTGCAGTTTATTTAACCAAAGTTACTTTGGAGAACATTGTTCTGTTTGAGGATTTTTGTGCAGTTTTCTGTCTAAACTGCCTGTGACTATGGTTTGTTATGGGAACAAATTCTGTGTTAAAGGTATTTAAACCAGAAATTCATAATTACGTTTTCAATGTCTGCTCGTTCTTTCCAAAATGGTTTGGTAGCATTTAGTTTCTGACTTAAATTGGGAACTTAAAGTGGCTGTAGATCTGGAAATCATTTGAAGGGATCTCTTGTGCTTCAGGTGATGGAGGAGCTCTTGCCTCCTTCCCCTTCTGCCTGTGTGGAATTTGCACTTCCCAGAACCACTCCTGGCAGAGCAGATCCACCCTCCCAACGTAATGTCTGTCCAGAGTGGCTTAATTACTTTTGATCTCCATAATGTAGCATTTTATATCTTTAAAGCCTTTTACAAGCAGATAATTAGGTATTTAAAAATAAAATACTGGGATGTAAAAATTGGATCTTATGAATGATTAATTACTGAAGGCCTCCTGGTGGGTTTTTGTGCAGTCCTGTACTGGTTTTTAATGGAATGTTGGAATGATAGAGCCTGGAAGCAGTAGATGCTTCAAAAAGTGACTTCACCCCAATGGGCTTTAACTGCCATCATATATAAAGTGAATATTGAGCCACCCTTGCATGATAATAATAAAACTTCAGTTTTAGGCTCTGAAACTTGATAGGCCAGAGTTTTGTGTGAGAAGCAAGTGGAATGGAATGGAATAGAATAGAAATAGAATAGAAATAGA
>VXBT01007926.1:398081-438124 GCA_013400235.1 Oriolus oriolus
AAATAGAATAGAATAGAATAGAATAGAATAGAATAGAATAGAATAGAATAGAATAGAATAGAATAGAATAGAATAGAATAGAATAGAATAGAATAGATTAGAATATTTGGAGGTGTCTCTAAAACCATTTAATTTGTCTCATTGTGCTCACAGCAAAGCTGTAATAACCTGGGACGAAGTTGAATTGTTCTGAAGTTTCAACTCAAACACCACAATCCAAAACTGATCCTTTGTCCAAAAGCTGAGTTGCTAAGACGATGTTTATCCGGAGTGGTGCTGCTGGGATTACTGGAGCAGTACCGAGCAGGCTGTTTTGGGAAGAAGGAAATAGTAAATGTCACCTGACGCCTTGAACTCTTGGTTATGGCTCAGGCCTTCCCACTTGGAGGACACTGGAACTGCAGCCAGGAGGCAGCTGTGCAGTGGCAGAGTCTGCCGTGCTTTGCCTCAGCATCCGGGTGTCATTTTGGAGCCTGAATTAACTTTCAGTCACTGACTTGCTGGGAATATGAAACACATTTAATGTTTCTCCAGTAGGACTTCCTAGAACTATTTTCCATGTGCTTACCTCAGTGCCTGTTTGTACTAATGGAGGTGCATAAAATTGGTTCATTCTTTGATTTCAAACTGAGTCTTGTGAATCCTCGTGCTCTGGCTCAGGGGCAGGCAGCCATTCCCAACTAAACTGCAGCTGGAATGAAGAGGATGCCACTAGCCAAGGTCTAACACAGGTCCTCCTTCCTTTCCCCAGTCTTCCTCCCACTCCCCTGCCTCACAGATCTGCTCTTAAATGTGTTTTTTCTCACAGAAATGTACTTAGAAATATCACCTAGCTAAATACTGGGGATGGGATCCAGTCCAGTAGTGGAATGCATCTTCCCAGGGTGAAACCCAGTGTTTAAAACCAGAGTGAGGAGTCCAGAAGAGGTGACTTTGCAAGACCTGCAGCTGCTTCTGTTCATCACCTTTAGAAAAAATCATATCTGAGATGCAGGAGCAGCTTCCCAGTACCATCTCCTGCGTGGAGTGTCTTCCTCTTTCCAGTTTGTGCTGCACGTGCCAGCTGAGTTGTCGATCAGCTCCACCTGGAATTCTCACAGCTCAGAGCTCTTCACTCATTGTGCCTTGCTCCTAAGACATTTTGGGTAGAGACTATGGTCACATGGACTTCTGGATTACTAAATCTTCCTTCTTCCTTAGCTCCACGGTCATCCACACCTGGTCAGAAGATCCCTGGGATGTGCTTTACAATATTTCCAAATGTTGTGATAGTTTTGTGAAGTGCTGCTTTGTGTTACCAGTGTTTATGGCTGAGGGTTCTGAGGCATTTCATGAGCAGTAAAGTCCTTTGGAGAGTATTTGAAGCCTCATTGGAAACTATTTTTAAAAATTTAACTATTTAAGGAAAGCAAAATCCTCAAGCTGTGGTGAAAAAATATCCTTGTGAGTCTGTAAATTTTGGAGGTTTTTTTCATTCCTGGGAAATAATGAGAGACTGCACAGAAGTCTTTGAAATGTAAAGGTGGCCTGTGAGTGCCCTTTTAGTTAATTAACCAAGTTTAATATCCATGAAAATGTGAGTGTATCATCCTCAATTCCTGTTCTCTGGTTGGTTTTAAACTCATCTGCATGGAAGTGAAAGGCATCCTAGTCTGGATTTCCCTCACAGTCACTGCAGAGTAGATCTTAAATATCCACTCTGATCTCTGTCCTGCAAAGGGCCAGGATTTCTGCCCAGATGCTGGGACATGGGACACATTGTGTCTTGGGTTTTCCATGCTTTTGTGACACTTGTCCTGTGCCTGTTAGGAGTCAAAACTGTTTGAGACCTTTCCTTTAGGTGCTTTGTCTCATCCCTTACGGCTTGGGCAAAATTCTTGTGTCTCCCAGTTCTTTTGTTTTCCTTATCTGCAGAGTTACTGCATGTCTTGATCTCCTGGTTGCCTTATCTTGGGTTTGTTCTTCCTCATTTGAATGAAACCACATTTACCACACTGTGAGATTCTCTTCCTGCTCCTGCTGTTCCCTGTGGTTCCAGGTTTTCCCGTGCATGTTTTATGCACCCCATTGCAGCATTTTGGTTTCAGCTCTTTACAGGATTCCAAGGCTCTTCCTCCAAGTCAAAACTCCTACTTTGCTTGGCTGTACGAAGTTGAAGACAGTTTC
Source organism: Oriolus oriolus (assembly GCA_013400235.1). Taxonomy (NCBI): domain Eukaryota; kingdom Metazoa; phylum Chordata; class Aves; order Passeriformes; family Corvidae; genus Oriolus; species Oriolus oriolus. Next base: position 400,248 of record VXBT01007926.1, read on the forward strand.
TGGCTTCCACACCAGTTTAACCTAAATTAAATTTAGAAGACCCACCCAGCATTCAGAAATGGGCAGGACTTTACTTCTTCAGACCTCAGTTACCTTCAGCTGTATTTAATCAGAATATTTGCCCCTTCTGTATGAAATCATGGGAAATTCAGCACTCTGAACATGAGAGGTGACAGCTGTTCCCTCGAACAGAAAGCTGGGAGTCTGGCTCCTCACGTGGCATTGTGTCACTTCCCAAGAGCTTGGTGTTACACTGGGGGAGGAGAACTGGGATTGCCTGGAGGTCTTCCACTTGTGACACTCGTTTTGGCTCTGTTGCTTTTAGAAACCTTTCAAACTGTGAAAATAGCACTGGTTATGTTACAGGCTTGGCTTGGAATTCCTCTGCAGAGAACCAGACAAGAGGTTTCATCTGTAGAACATAAGGCCTAGATTTTAAAGTGAATTTTTATAGCTGTGCTTAGGAGGTAACATTTCCATGGTTTTTTATTTTGCTATATTGACAGAGTAATTGAATGACTATATTTAATAGATCTGCTCCTTCCTGTTCAGCAGTGAGGGGTTGACTCTTGTTTATTCTTTTCTACAATGGGATGGTAAAAAACATCCCAGTTTTTATATGAAAACTTTTCAGTGTGAACCTTAATAGTTTAAAAACACTCCGAAGTGGGATTTTGAGACAGAACCAGAGGCTGACCCATTTTTACTGTTTCATTTCTTTGTGGCTGTGACTGAGCAAACAGAACAAGATCTGTTTGCATTGTGCTCTTTCATTTATTTCCCATTTTGGGAGGAAGAGTCTTGCTAATTACTGACAAAACCCACAAGAGTTAATGAAGCTATTTATCACCGGGTATTTTTGTCCCTGTCACAAGGCTTGGTGCGGATCCCAAAGGAAATCTTGCCCGTGCATTAATAATCAGGGATATTGTTCTACTTTTATCAACTCCACCAGTGCTGATTAGGACTTGCTTAGCAGGAAAGAGTTCTGAGCTTGTCATTAAACTTGTAATGAGTCTCCACACATTTTTATTGATCTGTGTGATCCCTTCATATCCCAAAATGCAAAGGGGAGCCTTTTCCAGCTTTCTGTGTCCAGGCTGTGCCTTCTACCTTGGAGCCAGTCATGAGCCGTCTTAACTTGTGCCTTAGTTTATTTCTAAGAATTACAGATACCAGATAAAACTAACTGGCATCTCCCTCAAGAAAAAAGTGTAGTGCTAAATAAAATAGGATTCTAAATTGCCTAAAGACAGCAAACAGCCTGATGTTGCCTTAGAAAAAGATGGATAATAGAAAATACTCTCTTCTGCCTCTTCCTTTTCCCTTTAGCTACTGCTGGGCTTTAAATACAAGTGACAATTCTTTGCTTCTCTTGCTGGTTTTAAAATGCCCAGGGACTGCATAAAATACCTCCATATGGCACTGAATACTTGGATCAGTGGCAGTGCAGGCTTTTATCTGGTTGTCCTTCAATATGTAGCTGTCAGCTGTAAAACCCTCCTGGGTTTTTGCATAGCCTGGGAATGGTTGTGTTAAAGGGAGGATGCTTTGGGAGAATTGCTGCTCTGCTGGTTAGAGGCAATTTCTTGTCCACTGGAGATGGACCAGTAAATACAGTGAGCCAGCTCAGCTGTCTTGAGTGGGAGGAGGAATCTCCGGGTGAGATGTGACCATGAGGAACAAGGGACTTTCCTGCTTGTCACTGTCTGCTCACGTCTTTTGCAGTGGCAGAAATATTGTTCAGGTTCCCTTGAGGAAGGGAAGTTTCACCTGAGCTGTTTAGAGTGAAAACCACAGCAGGGAGCATGGACAGGGTGATCTTTAAAGGTCCTTTCCAACTCAACCCGTTCTGTGATAACTCTTTTGCCAAATACTTGAGGCAAGCTGCAGTAGTGTACAGCAGGAATTAGACCAGGGAAATGTATACTGCAAGATTAGGAATAAAATGAAAATTTCCTCATTAAAGGAAAAAGAGAGCAGGTTTTTAATAACTTTACCTAGCTCTGCATTCCTAGTTACAGAGACTAATGTTCAGCCAGATTTAATCCCAGGTGTGTGTCTCTATCCAGATGTTTATCTAATCTAAAGCAAGGCTGAGAACTTCAAATTTAAGGCATGAACCAGCCTTGAACTGTTAGGTTTTGAAAAGCATCTCTTGGAAAGAGAGAAAATAAATCCTTGATTTCTGCATTGCATTGAATTTGACTGAGAAGTTGGGGAGTGGAGTTACAGGCCTTGCTGGGCAGTGCTGTCAGCAGCACCCTGGGAAAAAACCACTTTCTCGGTCAGAAAAGTGCATCAGCCTCCATTTCCTTCTGTCTTGGATGAGTTATTGTGGAAAACAACACTGTGAACGTGCTCTGAGGTACCCAAAGAGAAGAATGAATGGGCATTAATGAGCTTTTCAGGCTAACACGTATTTTCATAGTCATCTTTTTTATAAGGCAGTTACTGAAGTGTTAATCATTTGATTACTGGTTGCTGTAGATAAGGGAGTAATTGGGCCCTTTTTGTAAACGATGGAAGTGCCTGACAGGAGGGGGCAGGCATGAAAACTCTTGTTTCCATGGATTATTGCCCAGAGAGATTGACTGGAACTAAAACCCCTTTGCTCTGATGACATCTGGGTTGTGACAAAATTCTATTGCCTATTTGCTTCTCAGTAGCAAGGGCAGGTCTTTAAAACACAATCCCAAATGTGTGTGAAACTTGATTTTTGGCATGGCTTGAAATGAGTATTATAAATTTCTTTTAGAAGCCATTACGAATGAGCCTTTGGTGATGGCCAGGGAGAAGGGCTGAATCTTGGCCTCCTGCGTGACAAACAGCTCTGGTGCTGTTTGAGGACATTTCCCTGAGTCTTGAGGAGCTGCACTTCCCTGTTTTCCTGGGGCTGTAACAAATAGAGCAGATATTTTTTGGTGTAACTCTTAGGAAAATCAAGTTGTACCCTCTGTCTCGGGAAGGAAAAGCATATGAAATGCAAGATCACGGCAGCTCTTTTCACATCCTTGGAGTTTAAAATGGTGCCCCTGTGCAAAGGGCCTGGCTCCTTCCTTTGTATCCCTGTTCTTGCAGCACGTGGGAACGAGCTGCAGATGATGCCAGCCATTCCAAGAACAGCTCTCTGTGTGTTCATCTGCTGGGTAGGTGTCATTCCTTGTTATTCCCTGTTACATCATGCCAGCTCACTCCACTCCATGCTTCCCTTCCTGCTGCTCTGCACCAGACACTCATAAATATTCATGTGCACTTCCCACCATCCATTTAGGCTCCTATCCCTGGCTTAGGGTCTGTTCCAGTTTGCTAAATGCAGCTTTTTTTACCAGTGCCGAGGGCTGGCTGGGGAGCTAAAGTCTGATGTCACACTTTCTGCTTTGGGAAGTTGCTGGGAATTGCTGGGATGTTAAAGCTTTAAAAGGTTTCGCTCAGAAATTCTCCCATCACAAAGAGCTGAGCGAAGTTCAAGGCACCTGATTGTCACAGGGTAAAAGGAAAATGGAAATTTCCTCGGCAGCAAAATTCTGGCCATGCTGTTCTTACTGCACTGAATGACTAAAACTCCTCTTTCCACCTTCAGCTCTAATAAAACTATCTCATCTTGCCTTGAAAATCTAGTCCAGACAGAATCTTTGTAAGGACTAAGGGAATTGAATTTGCAATGAGCAAATAATCAACTTTTTGTTCAGGATCTCTCAGTACTTTAAAATACTTGGGGCTGTGTGCAGAGGGCAGAGGAAAGAGGCCAGTTTGGTTATTCCACTGGTTCAATGATCACATGCTGCATCTCATTAAATTCATCCCCATTTTGTGTGGAGCACTGGGACAGTGCTATTACTGATCATCTGGAAAGGGGTTAAAACCTGTGTTTTAAAAAAATAAATCAATTTTAAGATGCTCAGCACTCCCCCATGAATCCCAGAATGATTTGGGTTGGAAGGGACCTTAAAGCCCATCCAGTCCCATCCCCTGCCGTGGGCAGGGACACTTTCCACTATCCCAGGGTGCTCCAAGCCCCGTCCAGCCTGGCCTTGGATACTTCCAGGGCATCCATATGCTTCAGGATTACCTTGAGCTTCCAAAAGTCTCTCGTGTTCTCTTGTCAGTTTCTGTAGGGTTTTAAGTTTTGATTGTTTCTGCCATCAATAGTCTTTGAATAACTGTGATGATGGCTGGGAGGAGTTACTTCTTACGGCTTTGCCAACTGCTGGCTAACAAATGGAAATGGAAAATAAGGAAAGGCCAAATCCACCTTTCCCTGTTATTCACCAAGGCTGAAGAGGCTGCTCTGGGAATGGAATTGGACTATGGAAATCCTCCACTTCCAGTCCCTGAATTTCTGTGTGTGTTTTCTCCTCTGCTCTGTGGGTACAGGCCAGTGTTTCTCAAATTGAGAGCTCCAGGCTGCCAGCAATCCCTGAAGCCAAAATAATTGATCCAGGACTATATCAAACAGTTTTCAATAGTGCTTTTAATTAAAAACCAAAATAAAAGCTTTGTTGTGGTGGTGACCTGAAAAGAAATGAAGGATTGGCAGGGATTCATTGGTCTAAAAAGGCCAGCTGCAGTTGTTTGACACTGTTATTGATTGTGTCTGCCTTCCTAGAGTTCCTTTTTGAGGTAGGATGCCATAAAACCTCCACAAATAAACTGCCAAAACCCCCTTTGCTCTGCTGGTTGCTCTGCTGTCTGTCCTCCTTTTCCCAGCAATCGTGGACAAACTGCTGCCAGCTGCATCCTTGTGGCTGTCTTTCATTGGAGGAGGTTCAGAGCAGGTTGGAGCAGGTTCTGCAGCCTGTGTGTAAGTTCTTGGAGGGCTTTGACTTATTTTGGGGCTGAGGTTTGCCACGTGGGTGTTGTTTTGTAGCCCTGTGAGAGCTGCTTGGATCCCCATTCCTGGAGGGATTTAAAGCCCTGTGGTTGCAGCACTTGGGGCCATGGGTTAGTGGTGTTCTTGGCAGTGCTGGAGGAATGGTTGGACTCCATGATCTTGGAGGGCTTTCCCAGCCAAAATGGTTCTGTGGCTCTATGATTTTTTTTTTTTTTTTGCATTTTAGAAGTATCCTTATGGACCAAAACATGTCCTGAACTGCCAGAGAAATACCTAAATATCAATATTTGGCATCAGCACGTTGTGTGCAGGTCCTCACTGGCCATGGTTCTGTGGGAAGCACTGCAGCTGCAAATGTCCTTTGTCAGAGGAGTGGGCACTAAAATAGAAGGACTAAAACTGCTGGAATTGTGTTGAAGGGACTTTGTGTTCAGAGGGTGCTCCCTGTGCTCCGCTCCCTCCGAAGCCGGCGGGCTCGCTGTCGCCGCTTTAATTTCCGTTGCCTGATCTCCGTGTTTGATCTCTGCCACGAGCTCCAGGCCATTGTTTGTTCTGCTTGGAATGAGTATCAAACCCAGAATCAGCCAAAAGTAAGGTGAGTTGTTCTCTGGGAGGAATGAAATGAAATACGTTTAAGGTAGAAAATGATGGAGCATCTCTTGAATTCCAAAAATGATAAAAAACAACCAAAACTGTTCCATGTTTTTCTGGGTCTTGTTTCCCCGTAACTCTCTGGATGTTCTACCTTAACTTCCTGAACAGAATCTTAAATTCCTTCTTGAAGAAGCACATCTGTATAATAGGGTGACAGAATAATTTATAACCTAGACCTTTAACTAAGCTGAGAATAAATTATCTTAAAAGGGGCTGTTGGAACCATTTTGTATATACTACTTAGAGGAGTCCGTGCATGGATTTCAAGAAGGTTTATATTTGGCAGGCTTTTTACTAATTTCATTTTTTCTTGATTTTTTTTTTTTTATTTATTTATTGAGGACTTGAAACCATGAGGAATTGCCTCAGGTGGTCCTTTGGTCTGATCTCATCTCCCATCAGGAAAGAAACGGCAGAATAAAATAGATTTGACAATAGAGCAGGAGTGGAATCAATAAGGAAAAAAGATCAGGGTTAAAAATCCTTTAATTAGAGCGAGGAGATGAGACCTTCTCAGCTGTGGCTTTTGCCTCTGCTCCCTGGGACTGGACTGGGTTCCATCCTCCGAGTTCCTCACTGTGACTGGGATAAACTTCACCCGACTGAGAATTCCTTGGATGAATGCAGTCTGCTGGCTCTGTCAGTGCCGTCGGATAATGAATGAGTTTTGTTCCTTGCTTGGAGGGAACCAGGTAAAATTTCCATAGTTTGACAGCAAAGAGCAGAGGAGAATGGGGGATGTTTCTATTATTTTTTAAAGAAGCTGCTTTAATCACTTTAAGACGGCATTTCTGTTTCCAGTGCTAGGAATGACATACCTAAAAATATTCTTACTGGCTCCTGCAGATCATTTTAAGTCAACTCAGTGCATCTTCCTTTTGGGGCTTCTTTTTAAGCACAAATCTAAAAATGGTTTTGGGGCATTCATAATTCAGTATATTGTTCTTAGCAATGCTTTTCCTCTGGGTGCCTTGGGTTGTTGTTTTTTTTTCCAGCAAAATAATTCCAGTGAAGATTTTGAGGTGAGCTTATCTATGAAAGAAAGTTGTAGTGTCACTGGGGTTTATCCTTCAATCAAATCTGAAAGGAGTCATGCAAAGAGCAGGTGAAATTTTGGGATTACACTGCGATTTATCTGCTGTTGTGAGGAGAAGGCTTTCTTCATCTTCCTCCCTTTAGCTCTGGCTTTCAGCAGGTTGGATCTGTTAGCCAAGGCCGCTTCTGAGAGCTGGGAGAGGCCAAGTGCAGTTTGCCAGTTGAATAGGCAGGACGTCTTGATTGCTTTTAAGGTTGTTTTGCTTTGCAAATATTTCTTGGTTTGTTTTTTTCTCCTGATTGTTGATGCTTTGAAAGTTCTAAACGACCACTAGGATGTAGTCAGCGGTGTAAATGTGACTTTTCCAGAAGAATCCTTGGACAAGATGTGAATCTCTAGTATGATATGCCTAAGAAAATGAGAGGGGAATGTCAGACCTGCTCCTTGTGCATCACACGGTCCAAGTGGCACAATCCCAATTCCTTTTCCTTGTAGGTCACTCCTGGCTGGTGCCTGAGCCCTTTGCAGACTCTGGCAACAAATGACCTTCTAATCCCATGCTGGCAGGGAGGTGATTTGTGTTATCTGATGGGTCTGTGCCCTCCTTCCCAGTGCCTCGTTAGAGTGCCCGGCACGGAGCGCTGCCGCCGGGGCCGTTCCGCGCGCGCCGGCACCGGGAGCTGTGGGAGCCCACCATTAATCAGTGTCAGTACTGGGGGCTGCCTCTGGACACACACATCTCCCCAGGAGCAGGAAAAAGGCAGCCTGCAAGAATCAGATGGAACGACCTTGGAATCTCTCCAGCGGCTGCTGTCGGATCAAAGTGGCTGGAAGCACAAGATCAGCGTATTGATTCCATCTTGCAGCTGAATTCTCTCTGTGAAATCCCTGCCAGGCAGTGGCTCAAGGCTCCCAGACAAAGGGGATCGATCAGGGTGACTCGATGAGCTGAAGGCTTGGAATTCAGCCCCTCCTGGTTAATGGCAGATCCACTGACAGGAGCTTCACAACGTCGTGTCTTCTAACTCAGTCGTGTTTGGGCACTTGGCTGTTTGCTGCCACGATTCAGTTTCTGATTCAGGAGGGTGTTAGTGTTGGTGTTTGTGGGTGTCTGCTGGTTTCTGTGCTGAATCAGTGATCAGACCTTTCCTTTTAGGAATTTCCTAATTTTATATGTCAGAACAGCCAACTTCTTCTTGTGCCAGAACATATGAAAACATTGTAGTCTTCCAGAATTCATGTGGATGGTGTGAGCAGCCAGTTCATGATGGGAGCCACCAGGTCCAGATTCTTCCAGAGCTGATTCAGCCAGAGAAAACCATCTGAGCAAGTCAGATCTGAGCTTAACATTTCCTGTTTGAGCTGGACCCCTTCAGAAGTGTACACTGATAATTAGATTATAGAAAGTGCTCTGGGGGTTGGAGCCCCTCTGCTCTGGAGCCAGGCTGGGACAGCTGAGGGTGTTCACCTGGAGAAGAGAAGTCTCCATGGCAGCTTGAGAGCCCCTTGCAGGGCCTAAAGGGGCTCCAGGAGAGCTGGAGAGGGCCTGGGGACAAGGGATGGAGGGGCAGGACACAGGGAATGGCTTCCCACTGCCAGAGGATGGGATATTGGGAAGGAATTGTTCCCTGTGAGGGTGGGGAGGCCCTGGCACAGGGTGCCCAGAGCAGCTAGGGCTGCTCCTGGATCCCTGGCAGTGTCCAAGGCCAGGCTGGACACTGGGGCTTGGAGCAGCCTGGGATAGTGGAAGGTGTCCCTGCCCATGGCAGGGGGTTGGAATGAGCTGGCCTTCAAGGTCCCTTCCAACCCAAAACCTTCTAGGATTTTGTAGTCACAGTGCTGTTTTATGTGGAGATTTTGTTGGATGGAAAGTTGGAAGGAGCCAAGAACTCATCTGGTGAAGCTGTTTTTCAGCCTCTTAATGACAGAAAAATGTCCAGAACTGATGTTCAGGTGCAGTGTTGAAACAAATGGTTTCTTTGGTTAATCACTTATTTACTTGGCTTCCCTCCTCATCAAAAGATTCGTGGATGCCTTGGATGTCAGTTCCTAGAGTGGAATGACATCTGACAGCTCTGCGTGCCAAGGAGGGGAGGAGAATCCACTGCCCAGCTGAATAAGTTACTTTGGAGTTGAATTGCCTCTATTTCCCAGTTCCATGCCCTTCCTGCTCGGACTGTGGTTGGACTCAGCTTTTAGCTGTTAGATCTTGATCTGCAGAGGGAAAAGTGGCTGCAGACAGCTTTTCCTGAGCAATGAGTTGCTTCTGCCCCTCACCTTTCGGCTGGTTGCTGTGAGCTATGCAGGCTGCTTGGTTTTTTGCCAAAAAGTTCCTTCTCAGCTCCTGAATTGTTTGAGATTTTCCCTGGCTTCCTGTAGCACAGCTGTCAGTGTGTCCAGCAGAACCCTGCTCCAGTCAAAGCAAACCCCATTCCCAGCATTTCCTCCCCCACCTCTGTCCCTCCAAGGATGTGATACTGACCTTTTTCTTGGAATTGTTCCAGCAGCATACCAGGAATATTTTGGCCTAAGGGATATTGCATTGCTGACTAATGCTGCCCTGGATGTACTTGTGTGTGGAAATTTTTCCAAGAGATTAAATTAACTCACTAGATTAAAGAAAACTCCAGCCAACATCTTAATGAAACAAAGCTGAAGTCTTGAGTGTCTTATCTGTTCCTTGGGCTATAACCCCCAGATTACTTATCCAGTTGTTTCCCATCTGGATTTGAAGCAGCTGGTTGTTCTTGTCTCCAGATATTACCTTGTTCTGCTTCTCTCTGCTGAGCTTCATTTGCCTCCTGAGGTCATTTTGGCATTCTCCGAGATGAATTTGAATTCTGATTCTGTCCTCTCCCTTGCTTGCAGTCGCTCCCAAATTAATGCCTTCTGGGAATTGGAGAAACATACGACCAGCAAGGCGGAACAGAAATTAGAGATACAGTGGGAACTGTGGGCTTTCATTCCTGCCAGGATTTCTAAAAGGAGTCAGTCTGGGTTTTTTAAAAGGAGGAATGGCAATGCCTCAGTATTCATGGAATTAAAAACTGTGAGCAGTTGGTGTTAATACCAACTTGATCTGGTGCCTGTCAACATAAACCTGGGTCTGTTCAGAGAAGAAATGTCTTGGAAGTAAGTCCATTAGGATGCTCTCTCCAAATGCTGCTTAAAGCAGATATTTAAATATAAACAAGCCAAGCATTACCTTATTTTCCCCCTCTTCTTGTGAAATGAGTGAAGTTAGGGTAGGGAGGCTCCAGGAATAAACAGAATATTTTCATATTTTATAGTTTGTGGTCAGACCTCATCCAGGACATGTCACTCAGAAGGGAGAGATTTGCTGGAACACTTCATTGTCCTTCAGGGATCGTGAGTTACCAAAGCAAATAATTTCCTGGGTGAGATTGGACCTGTGAAGAATTAAATGTGCCTATTTGCATCAGTGGCCACGTGAGCAAAACCGGCTTGTTTGTTCCTGGGATTCAGCCTGTGCTGCAGCAGGAGGGGATTGGGTTTGCTTGTCTGTGTCTCCTGAGGATTGTCACTGGGTCTGGAATGAATCCCTCCTCCCCTCACAGCAGCTCGTGGCTGTTTGTCCTGCACCAGCTCGAGCTGTTCAGCACATCCATGGGGCAAATCTGAGCAAGGGATTCAGGAATCATTCCCGTCTGGGATGCTCTGCTTCCGAAAACCTACTCAGAGAAGGGAATATTTGCTTTGCCTTTGTGAAGGCAGCTTTTTAACTTCGTGGGAAACCTCGTTCTGCCTCCAGAGCAGAATATGTTAGAAATTCACACGGGAATTCAGATTTTGACTTGGGAAAATCTCATCTCTCCAAGGCTGTCTGCTGGGTTCCTGTTAGTTTAACCCTTTTTCAGAGTTAACTGAAGATGAAAATGCTGCTTAATTGGGATGCTGAGATTGTGGTGACACTCTTTATGTTAAGACTTAAAACAAACAAAACCCTCCAAAACTCACCTCAGAAATCATAGAATGGTTTGGGTTGGAAGGGACCTTAATCTTGCCCTAAATCCCCACTGGATGGTCACCCTGGCAGAGAACTAAAATCCTTGGAATATCGCTTGGAGAACACAAGCTCTGCCTTGTGCACTCTTCTGCCTTTTATCTGCGTTCAGTGTCCAACACAAGTCACACAGCTCCTCTCCTCTGCCAGTGGGAGATGGCAAATTCCAGCTGCAGGGAGCTTGGAAAAAGGAGGTGATGTAGCCTTGAGTAACTTCAGTTGCTTCCTAAATAACTGGCCTACAATTAAGAGGATTTATGCATGTCAAAATGAGGCGGCTGGAGATGTTCCAGTTCCTGTGTATCTTGCTGATCCCTTCCAGGTGAAGATGTATGACAAGGAAAAAGCCTGTAAAGTGTGAGTTAGGCTGTGGCCCAGCTCGGCTGTGTTGTTGGTCTTAGAGGAGTAGAAAATAAGTGTTGTGAGGATGGTGGGGTTTTAAAGTGAATAATTCCCATATTTCATGAGTGAGAAGAGCTTTTTCTTGCTAATAATTGGTTGTAGGGACTGTTAAATTCATTCAGTTTAGCTAAAATTACTGAATGACTTGGTAGAAAACGGAGCAATGAAATGAATTTTCATCTCAAATCACAAATATTGAAGAGTAAAACTCTGTGCTTGGGAATGATATAGGAAAAAAAAAGTGACTTTAGAATTGTAAAGTCAAATAACTGCTCTTGTCCTTGCAGGAAGTTTAAGTGCACACTGGATCTGTTGGACACAGTAAACCATTTTTAAATCACTTGCTTAAAACTTGCTCTGAAATTGGTCCTTGAATCCATGTTTTCATTTCTTCTTTTAGTGGGGAAGACTTCCTTGATCACCAGGTTCATGTATGACAGCTTTGACAACACCTACCAGGTAAACTAATCCCTATTTTTGTCTTGTGTAAGACTCCTCTGCTGCCGTGTCTTCATTGCAGGGAAAGTCATTCCATAAGAGTTGGGGCACTGACCATGGAATTCCCAGTTGTAAGATCTTAATTGCCTGCCAGAGTGGCACTTCTGGGTTGGATTCTGCTCCAGGAGTTTATCTGCTGCTTGCAGCAGGATGAGCTGTGGTTCTGGAGGAACACCCAAGGCACAGCCAGGGAATAGCAGCTGTTAAGTCTGCCAGGGTTTGTTTTTATTCCACCATTTTCTACCAGACCATCACAGAGCTCATCCCTGTGTGTGGATAATGTAACAGGTACCCAGCTCTTTTAAACAAGTTGACACAAGCTAGAAAATCATACAAAGTGTAAAAAAAGAGGAACATTTAGGAAGTTTAGAAAACAGTTTTACAGATTAGCACTGTGCAGTCCAGGACAAGAGTTGCCCACTGTTGCCTGCTCCCAGAATTTAGCAGGAGCTGAAAATGTGGCAAGACATAAAAGTACTTCAGTTTCCTAAAGTGTGTCTCCTCCAAACAGAACATGTTTCATGACTTGGTTACAGTTGGTGATGTTCTGGATACGTGAAACTGAGAAAAATCTGTTCCCTGATGCCTGGGAAGGATTTTTTTAGGGGGGGTGGGAGGAGGAGGTAATAGAAAAAAGGAAAAAAAAAAAGGGAAAACGTGATTCTCCTGCTCCTCAGCATCTACCCAAGGATCTCATTGAACTGAGTGATTTCCCTCCTGCCTCCTTCAGTAATTCCTCCTTGCTGCTGCTAGGAAAGATGAGATGGGAGGTTCTCCCTGAGCTGCGGGAAGAGCCACGCTTCCATAGTGTGGGAGGGCTGGAGCACACGTCACTGCTCCCGAGGCAGCAAACATCCTTGCAGATTCCTCCACTGTAATTACATGGACATTGAAGGCAGTTCTTTTATTTAAGCTGGGACTTTTCCCCCCCACAGTATTTTTTCTTTTAGGACTGCTCCTTTTCCTTCTGGAGTTTGTGTCCTAGTTGTTCCTTGAGGAGGTTTGCCCCTGTGTGCTTTAGGATAATACGGGTGTCACCAGGAAAGGTGGTCTGATGTAATACATTAAATGATTGCAAAAGCAGTGAGTGGCACTTAGAACGGTGAGAAATCCTCAGGGCTTCCAAGATGACTTGGATTTAGGCATCAGTGCTGCCTGCCCAGTTTGGGTGTTAAAGGACTTGGGTCAGAGCCATTCATCCAAACCCCTCGGTTTTCCTGGAGTCGTGACTGAGGTGGGGCCATACCTCCTGTTGTGCTGGAGCTGGAAGAAGGAATCAGTCACAAAAGCTCCAGGAATTTGGCCAAAATCACAGTGCCTGTTGGTGTCAACCCAAAATAGACATTTTTGGATGCCCAGGATTCTCTAGAGACCCTTCAGAGCCCAGTATTTAATGCCCATGCACATCACACCCTGATCATGGGTAACTGGAGCCAGAGGTGAGTTCAGGGACGATCTACTTGTTGTGGACGTTTCTGGCAGATTTTGAATGCATATTTTTCTGAAACCGATCATTTGAACATGGGTTTTTATGTTCAGCTGTTAAAAATAGAAAGCTGCCATTTAATAAAATCCGTGCTGTGCATTGGATTCCTTTTGCTCGCTGCTGGATGAGAGGAATTCAGCTGTGTCCTTCTGTCTTATCAACAAGAACTTGCTGTACTGTGTCACAAACCCAGACACCTGGAATAAAACCATGCAGTTGGAGGTGTTTATTTTACCAGGAGTGATTCCCTTCCATGGACATGCTGGGAATGATTTCCCTTGTGCTGTGGCACCATATGTGACATATCATAGAAGAGCTATTTTAGTGAAAGTCTTGGATGTAGAGAATGCTGGAATGCACTCCTTGATCCTACTGCTTCCCTGTGTCTTGGCAGGACAGGCTGGGAGAGAAGAAGGCTCCAGGGACACCTCAGAGCCCCTTCCAGTGCCTTAAGGGGCTCCAGGAGAGCAGGAGAGGGACTTAGGACAAGGGCCTGGAGTGCCAGGACAAGGGGAATGGCTTCCCACTGCTATTAGGATGTTCTCCAGGGAGCTCCCACTGGTGTCTGGAAGTTTGGGTGCAGTTATGCTGCTTTAGGATGAACCAAGGTGTAGTGGTTGTTAGGGATCGTGTTGGTGTCTGCCTTAATCTGCCTGGGAAAGTGAAGATCCACGGAGATATTTGGCAGTTGGGAAGAAGACAGTGTGCTCACATACCCTGGTTGAGCTGGGGGACACCAGTTTGTCACATGCATAAAAATCCCTGCTGCTCCCCAAATAAATGTGTGGATTAAACTGTCGATGTGCATGAACTGAAGTCAAGCTTAAAACCTTTTGTGCTTTAAGGAGTTGTTGTGGTTGTGAATGTATTAAACAAGTTGCTTATTGAATCAAGCTGTATCTTAAATGTGAGAAACCCAACCTGTTTTTCTTGCAGCTGCTGCTGCTCCTCTGAAAATCATTCCAGGAGTTCTGACATTTCATTTAAGAGCTGTTGGCTTTCTCATCTCTTTACAGGCAACAATTGGCATTGACTTCTTATCGAAAACCATGTACTTGGAGGATCGAACAGTGAGTAAGATTTTGTTGCTCTTCTCTGTGAACAGTAGGAATGAGGACCAGCATCTGGTTTTGTGCAGCCCACACTTCTGAGATCACTTGGAAGCACAGGCTGAGCCTTCATCTCCCAGCTGCTTCCAGGCTGACAAGTGCTGTGGAGACACAGCAGTGGGGAGTGGGAAATCATCGCTTGGTTCATGTGTGCAGGGCCCTCGGGTGCAGTTTGGGAGTGGCACAAGGTGTTTTAGTGTCATCCTCTGTGAAGGAAGAGGTGATACAGGTAACCTGAGGGGTGAATGATGGTGGGAATCTGGAGAAAGGGGAACCATGCTTAACCCCTTCCGTTTTTGATGCCACAAGACAGAAAGGTAAAATACAACTTGCCAGATGTGGCCAGTTAATAGCTGGCTCCGTCTTCTTCCTCTTTTAAAAAGAAGATGGCCTCTGATGAGTTCACAAATGAGACTTGTTTCTTAGCTTGGTGCAGTTTTAGCTTCTCAAGTGAAACCACTCCTCTGTGCGAGCGAAGCTGTGGTTTGAAATGAGCTCAGATTCTTAATTAAGAAATTCAGCCTCAGTTGAGCTATTTGCAGAAACCAAACTGCAGTGCTGCAGAAGCTTGTGGCACTGGATAAACCCCCAATAAATGGTGCTGGATAAACCCCCCCAGTAAATGGGATTGCATGGAAAGTGCTTGAGGGATGAGATGTGCTTTCCATGGCCCAACTGGCTCTTGCACACCTTGCCATACACGTTGCTTTTAGTATGTCTTGCCTTTTCTTCCAGAACCTTGCTGGTAAGAGCCATTCAGCCTCTCTGTGCATGTTACTTGGCAGTTTAGAGTTATAACGAGCATTTTATCCTTGAAAAACTGACATGAATAGCTTTTCCAGCTTTTCCACCAGCAACCATCCTTCATGCTGCTGGAGGTTGCCTGTGTGAGTCCTGAGGAAGGAGAGCAGAGCATGAAACTCTCGTGTAGGGATAACTGCAGGTGAACATTTCACAGAATCACACAATCACTGAGGCTGGAAAAGCCCTCCAAGATCAAGTCCAACCATTCCCCAGCACTGCCAAGGCCACTGCTATCCCACGTCCCCAAGTGCCACATCCACACGCTTCTGAACCCTTCCAGGGACGGTGATTCCATCGCTTCAGCCGTAGCTTCCTTGTTGGTCCTCTCAGTTTGGAAGCTGAGCCATTCCACTGCTCCCCTTTTAGAAGGGAAGCATTTTTTGGGAAGCTGAGCTAGCTGCACCCCCCAGTTTGGCTGCTATTATCCCTCGGGAGAGGTTGCTGTAAGGAGGCAGTGTCCTGCTGCTCCCAGTCCCCAGGCACCTCCTGCATGAGTTTATCCTTTTTATTTAGCTTTTTTTTGGAAAAAGTAAAACATTTATTTACTCTTTTATTTTTAGTGGCAGTTTGGCTTTTTTAATTTTCTCCCACCCACAGATCAGGTTGCAGCTGTGGGATACTGCGGGTCAGGAACGTTTCCGTAGCCTCATTCCCAGTTACATCCGTGACTCTGCTGCTGCTGTAGTAGTTTACGATATCACAAGTAGGTATTTTGCACTGGGTTTGACCTTTTTTCTTATTTTTCTTGCTTGTTTGACTGATTTTGTTAGGTACGGTTGCAATTATGGGACACAGCAGGTCAAGAGCGGTTCAGGAGCTTGATTCCTAGCTACATTCGTGACTCCACTGTTGCAGTTGTTGTTTATGATATCACAAGTGAGTGGGGGGAATTCTGCATTTCTAATACTCTGCCCTTTTCATCCTCTAGCTTAGCTTTGCATGTCCTCTCACATCACCTGCTTGGGCTTCATCCTGGCATGACAAAAACGTGGTTTCTTTGCTTGTTTCAAACAAGCCCAGTGGTTGCTGCTGTTGTGATGTATCAACTGTCTCACAAACGTCATTTTAACCCTCCCCCATCCCATTTTCTTCAGTCCTCGAGTCCTGCCTGCTCTCGTTGCACTCTTCCATCTGCCTTCTGGTCATAACATCACCTGTGACTTTCGGTCTTCGTGTTCATGGGTATCTGAATCTCAAACTGGAGACTGTTGTAGCTTGCTCCACTTCATTCACCCTCCCCCACCGAACAAAATCTGGGCACGGGCTGGCGGGGAGAGCGCATTAACATCACATTTTCCTTGGAACCAGCCACTCTCACATGCTGCAGGATGTAAAACTTACCACTAAGCCCTTACCCTTTAACAATTGCTCTTTCATTTCTTACTAAGGTATGTACATTTTTGTCAACTAAAATATTAGTGCTTCTTCAGCCCTGCTCCTTCTGTCCCTCCCCTCAGCCCAGACACCCCTTAACTTACCAGTTCCTGCATTGACAAAGAGCAGCAATTTTATTTTAGGGGAACTAAACCTTCAGACAGTTTCAGTTCTAAACCAGAATTGACTGAGAACAATGGCCTAATTCTATGCAAATGCATAAGTTCTTGTCCTTTGGTTTATAAATGCTAGAAGATTACAGCAGGAATAGGGGCTTCACCTAGAAAAGCTCTAATTGTTAAAAATGGCACTTTCCTTTGAGCTAAAATTACAGGTTAGCTGTGAACTCTTGAATTTTTTCCTGACCCAGCAAATCCAATATTGCCAAGCAGTAAAGAGAATTAAGACACTGGCAAGTGATCAAGTCTTGGCTGTCTAGCACGCAATATATTACTTTGCAGTAGAAGCCATTAAAAAAAAAATCAATACTTTTCAAGAACTGCTGCAGAGCCCCCCCCCCCTTTTTAAGTACTGAAACTACTTTGGCTGCTCAGATGCTCTTTGTGTCACTAACTGGCAAATGCTGAGCTCTGTGGCAGCTTCCCTCCAACTCCTTTTTCCCTGTGGGATGCACCTTGTCAAGCACCATACAGTCTGGAATTGTTACCTTGCAGCTTTTAGGGAGGTAGCTTTAAGTGCCTGTGAAGAGGTTAAATTTCTGCTTCTGGTTTTATGCAAAGATTTAGAAATTGTTTTGAAGGCAAGTGTTCAGTGCTACGGGAGTTGCTGCTGTGTTGTATAACCCTGGGATTCCCTAGAGAAAATAAAAAGTGATTGATTCAAGCGTACAAAATGCAAGGCTGGGATTGAGGGTTTTGAGAAGCAGTGGAACTGTAGGAGCCTCTGTAGGTGCACAAAGCCATGAGCAGTGTAGAGTGCAAAAATTAATCCCCACTCCCTATAGAAAATACTTCATGTTGAACTAAAAGATAAGGAACTGAAACACAGTGATAAGACTTTTCATTTTAGGTGCTGTCAAAACCAAATTTAGATGGACTCAGTTCCCTCCCTGGCCTTGAACCCTCCTGTAATGAAGCACTTGCCCATCTGAAATTAATGCCAGAGTTTCCGTGTCCTTTAGTGGGGGAGATTCAGGGTTTCACTCGCTGGTTCTTCATCACCCTCTTCCGCCGACTCCACAGAATATGAAGCTTTTCTTTCCAAGTCCAGATGTATTTCCTGGTGAGCTGTGAGGGACACCTGCAGTGATAACCCTCTCCACTGTTCTCTGATAGATGTAAACTCCTTCCAGCAAACCACAAAGTGGATCGACGATGTCAGAACGGAACGGGGCAGCGATGTCATCATCATGTTGGTGGGGAATAAAACAGATCTAGCAGATAAGAGGTATGGAGGAATAATCCAGCTTTCAGATGCCCTTCTTACTTTGCTGCTGTTTGCTTCTGTGTTAAGGAGTATATTTAAAAGTATTTTTTTTCCTGGAGATGGCTGTGACTAGAGAAATCTCAATTTTTAACCCTCTTTCTTTTGGCTAAGCCAAATGTCCATCACAGTGCTCCGAATGAGTTGAAAAACCATCACCAACTTGCTCAGATGTCAGGAGAGAAGGGGTTGTTGACTACAGCCTGCATCAGGGAATGAATAAACTGGTTACAAATATTTGTTCTTAGTAATGTTCTGCTTAATGGATGGAGCACCTATCCAGGGAAAAACAGGATGAAATTCCTCCCATATGAGATGGTTGCACTTGGACCTTTGTTAAAACAGTATGGTTTTAATTATTACTTTTGGACTGTGATTGCTAATTGTTCAGACATAAAAGCACAGCCTCCTGGGCGAGGATTTGGGGGTGAACACTTGGCTGTTCCACTGGAATGCTGAGTTCTGCCTTGGGAGCTGGTGTGCCATGGAAGTGGGTCTGGTACCTGAAGTGATGATATCTCTCTGCAGCTCTGCATTCCAATCAGGAAAAAAAAACCCATTAAGTGCTTTCAGAACCGTAATAAATCTTAATTATTAAGGTATTTGTCCAGGTTTGGTTATTTTTCCCTGACTCTGTGTTTTCTTCCCCAGACAAGTGTCCATCGAGGAAGGAGAAAGGAAAGCCAAAGAGTTGAATGTAATGTTCATTGAAACTAGTGCAAAAGCAGGATACAATGTAAAACAGGTGAGTGGCACTTCCCTGGAGCTTGGGAAGCCTTGGCAAAGGGGGCCAGTGGGAATTGTAGTCCACACACAGCAAGCAACACCTCAGAGCTGAATTGCTGGGTGAGGTTCTGAAGGATCCTTGACCTTGCATCAAATGACCTGGGACTTCATTCCCCTTAAATAACAGAGGAGTTAAGGAAGAAGCTTTGTGAGTACAGAATCACACCTTCCTGGGTTTTTGATAATCCAGATTTGGTGTTTAGACTGAGAGTGAGACAAAAAGTTGGGGAAACACAGGTCTGAGGAGTGTTGGCTATTCTGTTTCAGTGAATGAACAAACCAAGGAAGGAGGAGCGTGATGGCTTAAAATGCTTTCAGGGCACAGGGGGACAGTGGAACTGCTGTTCCCACTCGGTTGGAAGGCACTGGAAGTGCCAGCAAATGTTCCTGGACAGGCAGAGCTATTTATTTCTAGTAGATGATGAGTTGCTTTTGAATTGGGGAAAGCAGTGAAAGGTCTTTTGAGCTGATGGGACTGCAGGAAAATGAGGGTTTATGTCCTGAGATGAGCTGTGGCTCTTTAAATTCGGACCTGGAAAAGACATAAATTCTTGGGTGCCTCCGCAGAGCAAACACACACGTGTGAAATGCTGTGTTCAGCTCCCTGTCCCCCCGGAACAGAAGGATGTGGAGCTGCTGCAGCAAGTCCAGAGGAGGCCCCGGAGCTGCTCCAGGGCTGGAGCCCCTCTGCTCTGGAGCCAGGCCAGGAGAGCTGGGGGTGCTCACCTGGAGAGGAGAAGGCTCCAGGGAGAGCTCAGAGCCCCTTGCAGCGCCTAAAGGGGCTCCAGGAGAGCTGGAGAGGGACTGGGGACAAGGGATGGAGGGACAGGACACAGGGAATGGCTTCCCACTGCCAGAGGGCAGGGCTGGATGGGATATTGGGCAGGAATTGTTCCCTATGGGGGTGCTGAGGCCCTGGCACAGGGTGCCCAGAGCAGCTGTGGCTGCCCCATCCGTGGCAGTGTCCAAGGCTACATTGGACTGGGCTTGGAGCAAACCTGGGACAGTGGAAGGTGTCCCTGCCCATGGCAGGGGGTGTGACTGGATGAGCTTTTAGGTCGCTTCCCACCCAGACCATCAGGGATTCTGTGTGTATGGATGACATTCCGTGTATATTTTATATATGTAGTTACACAAATGGTTTCTATGCAGAAGGGTACCAGGAGTAATAAAATAGGATTATAAACTGCTTTATGTTCTAGGCAGGACTAAAGGGTCTGTTATTAAAATGTCCCTTGACTTTGTCTCTAAGTAGCAAAATGATTCCCTGTATAATGGGATAATTATAGCAGTGTTAACTCAGAGCTGTTTCACTGCATTACCCACCATGGACGTGCTGGCTTCCAGGGTCCCCCAATTATCCTGCCACAACAGAGGCTGCCTTGTAATTAAGGTTTGGATTCTGTGCTGCAGTCCTTAATGAGTGCTTAGACCTGGAGGTGTGCACTGGGAGCAGTTGCCTCACTTGGAGGAGTGATGATGACGATGATGATGATGATGAAGCTCTACACTCCCTCTTTCCTTGAGGGAGTTTCTGTGTCCTGCCACATTTCCAGAGGTTCCGTACCAAGCCTGTGAGGGAGTTGTGGCTTTCAGGGCCAGCTGGAACCCTGAGTCTGAGGATTTGATGGTGTGCAAAGACACGAGTGGATATTCAAAGATAATTAAAAATGGCTTTTTCTTCTAAGTTTTGATCCAGGTGTTGCAGGCGTGGACTGGGATGTTCAAGGATTTCAAAGCTATTCGATACTCTAGAATATTTGTAACTCTCATTTTCTATTAGTTTAATAAGTAGCTGTTTAAGCACTTATTAAAGGATAAGGCTTTTAATAACCCCGCTTAGATGGCTTCCTGTTTCCTTGCAGCTTCTCTATTGAATTGTGGGAATTTATTTTAGTAACTTAGCAATAAGTTCTCTCCCAGTGCAATGGGAAAGTACAACTGCAGAGTGGATCCCCTTCCCATAACCTGTGTGAAATCCTTAATAAGCTGAATGCAAATTTGACCTTCCCATAACTGATAACTTCTATCCCCAGTATATTCTGATCCTGCAGAACAAGCACTGTCTAAAGTCAATTTTCATACAGAAACAGCTGAATTTCTTGTCCTGCTCGGGGAGGGAATGGCTGTGACTTTCCCAGCTCCTCCTCATCAGTGGGAATCCAGGGGACTTTTGTCCTTGTGTGCTGCTTTTAGCTTCTGGTTCATCCTTTTCTGCTGGAAGGCAGCACGGATAAGAGGGACGGGCACTGCCTTCAGCTCTGTGCTCCCTGCAGCTGCCCTGCAAATCCAGAGGGCCTGGCTTTGTGCTGAGACTGCAGTAGGTGAGGTGCTCTGTACTTCCAGCAGCAGGAATTCCAGTGCCAGGATCTTATACCAGCAGAGAAGCAGAGGGGATCGTGCTGCTGCCAGGTGTTTTTTTGCCATTCCCTGTGCCAGGAAAGGGGAGAGCTCCAAGGATGGCACCTCTGTGCAGGGCACTGTTGGATCTGTGGCTGCAGAGCTGTTTGCAGTCCCCAAGGCCCTTCACACTTCTGTTCCTTCTGGCTTTGGGCAGGGTTGTTGAAGGAAAAATGAGTGGATATTGGGGAATAAAAGCAGTGGTGGTGTTACTGTGGGGTTAAACTGATGCAGCAGAGGGGAAAAGATTGGCTTTTGGATCCTGCAGAGACTGATTGCCAGGGGAGCCTTAAGCTGCAGAAGAGAAGTAGATAACTTGCTCCATTTAATGCACAGAATTGTAGTCTCTGATTCATTCTGTCAGCCCTGAATAAGCTTTAAAAGACTTTGCGATTCCTGCTCTGTCTCGGCAGTCTGTATTTCAGGGAATCTTATTGTTAGTCCCTGGATTTCATGCCCAGAATATGTCAGGGTTCATTTTGCTGTCTTGTAGAAAGAGAGGGGAGGGAGAGCCC
The DNA here is from genome assembly GCA_013400235.1 of Oriolus oriolus. Classification (NCBI taxonomy): domain Eukaryota; kingdom Metazoa; phylum Chordata; class Aves; order Passeriformes; family Corvidae; genus Oriolus; species Oriolus oriolus. Next base: position 421,613 of record VXBT01007926.1, read on the forward strand.
GTTAATTCCTCCCTCCAGCAGTACCTGGCACACTCCACGCTGGCCCTGGAAGAGCCGGGGGATGAATGTGGTCCTTGGCAGAAGAACTTTCTCACGGCAGCAGCTCTCTGAGCACAGCCCCTCTGTGACCCTGTTCTCACAGAGCTGGGCTCCTGTCTTCTGATTCTTATCCATCTGATGGACCAGAATTATCCTCAGAGTTGCAGAGAATGAGAATTAGGGAAAGATTTTTGTTAGCCTTGCATTGGGGAACAGGTTTCATGCCCGACTTTTCCATCTGGACGGTGATCCTCCTGCCCTTTCCATATTGCTGCTGGAGTGTGGCTGAAAACTGGTTTCTGCCTGCAGTCCTTTGTGACCCTGATCTGCTGGGATTTATTAGCAGGAAAGGCACAGTTTGGCAAATGCCTGCAAACTGATGGTGAGAGATGAGGCTTTTTCCCAGAGTTTCTATCAGGAAGCAGATTGCAGAGTTGAACGCTGAAAGAGAGTTTGTGTGGCTTTTCGTCTTTCAGCTGCTGCATTTAACTCCTGCCTTGGAAAAAAAGTCCTGGATGCTCATCAATACTTGTGTTTTTATACCCACACAAACATTTAAACATGTACATGTGTGTATAGACACACACTGGCTCGGGGCTGACAGCACCAGGAAGCTTGGAGGGCCCTGTGGGAAGGCTGCTTTCCAACCATCAGGAAGTTTCCCTAATTGGATTTATTCACATATGCTGGGGCTGATAAGCAGAAGGTTAATAAGAAAGAAAGTTGATTTTTCTTAGTTGCCAAATTCCTATTTTTAGTCTGATAATTTAGGGGAGAAATACTGCTAAAAGCATCATTTTATTCCTGGTCTTAATGTAAAGAAAGGATTACTGTATTTTAAACAGCCTTTCTGTCAGCAGTGTGGTTTAAATGCTGGAATTTCAGTTGGTTCCATCAACTGAGGATTTTTTAAAGATTCCTCACCCTTCCTCTGAGTGGGCATTCCTGCTGTTGGTTTAGGTACAGTTTAGCATCTGGAATTTTGTTACTTCCTGGTTGGCCTATGAGGATTTCCCTGAGGTTTTCAGGGAGGCTGGAAGGTCCGGGTTAATGGCAGAGGTTCACAGAAACACAGAGGGGGGTGCACTGAGCTTTTTTACTTCGAAATTGTTGGCTGAAATCAGGGAGTTACGTCAAGGACTGACTTGTCAGACCCCTGTCCTTGGCTCAGGTTGCACTGTGTGCCAGATTCCTGCCAGGAAAGGTCCCAGACAGGCCCTGGGGGCTTGCTCATGCTGAGCTTGGAGGGGGCTGTCAAGCCAACAAAGTCATCTTAATTGTCTCTCCAGCATCATTTGGACGCTGGGAGCCAAAGTGGGGAAAGCGCTTGGGCAGGGACCCGCGGGGCTGGTCGGGTACCCACATTCCCGATGTAAACAGGCTGGCAGTGGCTTGGCTCGGCTTCCTGTGGAAAGTGGGTCACTGGGAATAAGTGGTTTAGCTTTGTGTCATTTGAGGAGAGGCAGGAAAATGTGCAGTAATGGAACACACCAGGGCTGACGTCAGACATGCACCGGGCGAGCCGGGACTCCCGCGCGGCTCTCGGGGGCAGGGTGGGAACACGCTGATGGATGGAGAGCATCCCGTGCTGGGGGGACAGGCAGCTGAATTAAGGGCAATTCTTCTGCATTAATAGTGGGCACATCTGTAGGGTCCTCACCCAGAGGGCCGAGGAAAAGCTGTGTGGTGGGAAATACAAATCTGAGCCTCGGGGGCAAAGGCAGGAAATGCAGGAGAGGGAGTCGGTCCGATTCCGTCTCGCCTCCTTCAAGTGGAATAAAACCATGAGGAGAGTTTGGAGCTCAGACCTTGCTGGGAAACTGGAGATGGTGTTCAAGTGAGAGGCTTTGGATGTATGGGTTCTGTGCTTTATGCCCTGAATGTGGATATAGGATAACCATGGAGTGGGCACCAAAAGATGGGGATTAGGTTTGGTCACGTTCCTTTGTCTGGTTCATAGGAGCCTGAGCCACAGATAGGTCAGGCTTGGAAGAAATGCTTTCCATACATCCCATTTTCCCGCACTGTTCCATGTGTGTCAGCTCGGCTGATATGGTGACAGGCTCCTGGATGGTGTGTTCGTCTTCATCAGCATGTCCATGCTCCTCTGCAATCCTCTGGGGAGGTGTGACAGTCAAATTCCCCCCTGGCGTGGGGAAGTTGTTGGGGTCCATGGACATCCATGGCAGGTGTGAGGTGAGGTGCTGGATCCCACCCAGCCTGTTTGCAGATAACGTGCAGGAGGTTTGCTGCTCGCGGCCATTTGATCTCCACTAACGAGAGCTGTGCTTTGCCCTTTTCTAGGAATAAAGGTTATATTTGGTGTCAGGATTTTGGGGCTGAGCAGTGTAAATAGTGCTGGAGGATGTGTTGAATCATTGTTTGAACTGTCTCAGCCGGGGGGAGCCGTTGTTTTCATCTGTTCCCTGTGTGCTTCTTCGCAGCTTTTCCGACGCGTGGCAGCTGCCTTGCCTGGGATGGAAAGCACACAAGACAAAAGTAGAGAAGACAGTATCCTTTCTGTGCCTGTGCCAGGCGTTACCCTGGATGAGGAAACGCCACTGCAGCCCTCGCGCAGCTCCTGGACATCCCACAAAGAGGGGGAATAGGGGCAAGTAACCTTCGAGCTTGAAGTGCTGAGGAAGAAGGATTGGTGGGCTGGAATGCTGGGAGCAGGGGTGTGAGGGTTGGGGCAGCAGGGGATGGAATGGGGATCCAAGAGGATTCTTTGCTTGGTGTTTGAACGTGTGGGATGTGGGGAGGGAGGTGGGAGAAAACAGCTGCAAAGAGGTCTGAAACAAACCCCTCTGTGGCTCTTGCAGATCTGACTGACAGAATCCAAAATCAAACTGTCCTGGAAGGGACCTCTGTAGGCCCCTCCTCTGACCCTCCTGCTCAAAGCAAGGCTGACTCCCAAATTAGGCCAGTTTCTCCAGGTCACATTCAGGGAAACTTGGGAAATCTCCAAGGGCGGAGATCCCATAACCTCCCAGGGCAGCCTGTCACAGCCTGGACCCCAGGCAGCATCTCAGTGGTGGGAGGGACAAGACTCAACTGATGAGATCAGTCTCAGCCAAGGGAAAGCAGGTGGCATGAGGGATGGAAAAGGCTTGACAAGCAGTATGGCTGCACTGGAATCCCTGCCCTGGCCAGGTGAGTGTGTTTGGAATAGCAGCTTTTCCAGGATTGTTGGTTTTATTTGCAGCAGGGATCATGGAGCTGGTCAGTAGAGGAGAAACTGTGCCTTGGAGGAAGGAAGTCCCAGAAACCGTGAGAGTGGGACAAGCCTGGCACTGAAATTCCATCAGAGCATCTGATGCATAGGGGAAAGAAGGATTTGGGACGCTGGGGATTGCAGCTGCTGAGGCACAAGCTTTGTGTGATAGGTGCTTGAGTGATGAGAAGCATTTCGTTATGCAGGTCCCCGCAAGGTTAATGAGCAACGATCTTTATTAATGAGGAGTAGAGTGCACAGGCAGGGGCTGTGTCAGGCAGTCTGATCACCGGTCCCTAAATAGGAGTGCAGTAAGGGCACTGGGACTCGGGCTTCCTGCAGCCTGCAGATAGCAGGGGTGGAAGAGGATTGTCTCCCAGGCAGCTGCATTAGGATTAACAGGGGCACTTGTGCAGAACATGGAGGGTTCAAGGACCTTGACCCACTCATGCTCTGAGATGAAGCTGTCAAGGCTCATGTCAAGCATCTTCAATTTAAATATGCTGCAAGCTTTAGATCAGCCAAATGGACCAAACATTGGAGGTGAATTATTTTGTTTCCCTTTCCGTGTTTATTTTCTCCAAACCTCTTTAAAAAGCTACTTCAACCCCCTAAAGAAATAAGTTGGAAGTACCAGCTGTGTGATCTCTTTGCCTCTGTGTTCTCTGATAAGGGGAATGCTGGAGACTTGTGGTGAGCAGCTCTGAGCTGGGGATTAGCACTCAAAGCTCCTCCTGGGAAAGGCTTCATGAGGCTGTAACTGTAGGGCGTCCGCTGGGAATTCGAGTGCTGCAGAGGGAGTCGCTTATCACAGGCAGGTTCTAAGCAGCCAGCTCTGCAGTGACCTTGTGGGACAGTAGCTGTCACTGGAAGGGGGAGCTCAGGCTGGTGGCAGGGCTTTGTTGGCTGCTGGTGGCAGCAGAGAGGTTTAACTGAGCAAGGATTGATGGGGAGGTTGAGCTGGCACGGCCGGAGCTCTGGGGGTCGGCAATGTGCGGTGGTGCCCGGGAAGTGGTAGAGTCCCCATTCCCAGAGAGATTTAAAAACCATGTGGGGACATGAGATACTGGGGGAGCAGGTGGACTTGAGGATCTCAGTGGGCTCTTCCAACCTGGATGATTCTTTGGCTCTGCGGAAACAGTGATTAGACCAGTCAGTGTATCCATGCATCTTTAATTCCCACAGCAAGAGGTCAGTGGGATCGCTGGGAAGAGCAGACTGGGTGGGGACAAACACTGGGGTCCAACGTCGTTTCTGCTGCATATTTAACGTGCCAGTGCCAGGGCAGGAGGGGCAGGTGAGAAACCTTCGGTTTGGAGCTGGTCTTTCCGAGTATTTCAGTGGGAGGCACTGAAAATGCCATTCAAAATCCTGCTCTTTGTAGGGAAGCAGAGTTGGAGATCTGTTTGCCTTAACTTCCTCCTTCCAGTGATTGACATAAAACTGGAAAAGCCTCAAGAGCAGCCTGTCAGTGAAGGAGGCTGTTCCTGCTAATACCATGTGGCTTCCACCTTTCTCCAGAACATCACTGCTTTCCCTCCCTGTCCTCTTCATTGACTGCAGTGTGAATATTGGCTTGAACCTTCCCCTTTCCGTAATAACGTATCGCAGTTCATCATCGCTGGCTGTCTCGTGGAGATGATCTTTAGCTTCACAAGCACACCCCCCCCACACACACACACCAACAAAATGTCAGTGTCTTCATTATTTATAAGAAAAAAAAAAAAAAGCCAAAATATTCCAGCGTATTCTAGGTATAACTTTAAAAAAAAACAAAAGCAAAAAAAAAAAATCCAAACAAAAAGAAATAGGTACAATTTCTTAATATTTGTTCCTTTTTTTAATATGTTATGATATTGCACTTTGAAATGATGGCAACTGAGTAAGTTTGGAATTGGACCTAGACGAGATGTATGTGCAGAAGAAGGCTTGCAAATCTGACCCATTGGATTTCTGTCAGAAACTGGGAAAGCGTAGACAGCAGGCGGAATCACGGGGGGAGGCGGCAGATGCCGAGGGTGAAACGCTTATCCTTGATAATTAAACACAAATTAACCCCAAGCTCTTAATTGCGTTGAGCAGAGCGAGTCTGCCTGGTGTCCAGACCCAGCCTGGCCTTAGCGGGGCTTTGGAGCTGGGAATTCTTGCCGAGGCAGCGGGGACACATTTCCAAGGAAGCATACTGGGAAATACGGACGGGCTCTTTGGGATGAGAGGCTTCTGGAGGATTTGAGGGGGAAGGAAAGGGTGGATGTGCATTAGCAAAACACTTGCAGGAAACAGGGAAATAATGTTTCGAGTGCAAAATGAGTTTTCAGAGCATTTTTTTTTTTCCTTTTTAAGTAGAACACTGATGAAGTGAATTATTAACTGCCCAAGAGATGGGAACGTAACGTTTCAGCTGTTTGGAGGAGAAAGCATTTTGCTTCTTCGTTTTTTTAGGGGGAATACTGAAATCAGGACTGGCACTAAAACCTGCCAAAGCCGATTGAAACCTTGGAAATTTGGGAGAAAGAGGGAAGAGCAGCTGGCTGCCCCAGCAGAGGGGAATGGCACCCGCTTTTCCAGAGCGTGGGCATAGGTTGGTGGGGAAGGGGTGTTTACTTTGATCCTACAGAATCCTAGTTGAGACATCTTAGATGGAAAGGGAGGGACTTGAGTAGGATGGAAACCAACTTCTGATTATGCAGATTTATGCCTTTATTTTTTAGCTTTTTTTTTTTTTTTTAATGTTCAGTCTTCCAAGTTGGTTTAGTTTGGTTCTCTAGAGCTGTATAGTTTGGTTAAATAATTAGTAATTTAGTTTTCTATGGAATTAGGCTCACAATTAGCCCTTTTTTCTTTGATATTTATTTCTCGGCTTCAATTTTTTTACTCTTTTCAGTGCTGATTTTGTTGTTTTCCTTTGGCTGAGGAATCTGTGTAGAGCTTTGCTGATGTTGCGAGATGTAGCTACCCGAGAAACACGGAATGGAACACACTAGAAGTGCACCCTTTTAATCTTTACTAGTCATTGTGAAGTTGCTGTGTAAGTTAATAAACACAATTGTAAATACATTGTTTGCTGGGCGACTCTGGCCGAGTTACAGTGCAGGAAGGAATTCTCGAGTCTGTGTTGCGATTGCGAATTAAACGGACAATTGCAAGGGAATATTCAGGCTCCTCCTCGGTTCTCTTCTGCCCCTCTCTCTACCATCTAAAGTAACCACCTGGGGGAGAGGAAGGGAATCGTCCTCACCACCACTTTCCCCAGGAAGCGGGCATAAAAGAGTTGGAGTTCTTCATTCCTGAGGTGAATGCCAGGCTCGTGCCCTGCCCTGGGTTTCTAGCAGCTCTGCACAACAATAACTTAAAGGCAGAACGAGATGTAAAAGTGCTTTTCTAATGCAATATTAAAGGCGAGTTTTTTTGACGTGGCATGTCTTGAAATAAACATCAATGATATGTGACAAAGGATCATTCTTTATTTAAAAGAAACTCTCTGGGGGAAGGAAACCTGGCTGCTTTTCCTTTGTTGTACTGTTCTTAACTGTGCAGAAATGCTTCATCCTGCTGCTGCTTCCTTTGCTTTCGTTTGCTTTTTTCTCCTTTGGTTCTCTGTGCAGCTTCTGTTGGTCTTCATTTGGCTGTTCCCCACAAGCACATCCTTTTCTTTCTTGCTTCTGATAGAACCAGCCCCCTATGCTTCCCATAGTCCCAAGCTTTAAGCACTGGATTTAAGGAGCTGGCTTAGTCCCTACAGGCTGTGGTGCACCAGCAGCCTGGCTGCTTTTCCTGGAGGACCTGAGAGCAGGTTTGTCCAGAGCTGCCTGGGAACAAAGGTCTGGAGAGCAGCGTTCCCACGGCTCCGTGTTCAGCACGGAGGGTCGGGGGGCTGCAGGAGCACGGACAAGGCCGTGGTTTGCCATTCCAGATGAGGTCCCTGGGGCTGCTCAGCACAGCCAGGTACGTTCAGTGCATGTCCTTGCTGGTAGTCTGTGCTTAACGTGGCCACAGGGCTCAGTCCTGTCCTCATCCCCAGTTTTCCAGAGAAAATACACTTCCAAGGTGAGCACAGCAGCAACATGGTCCTTATATCAATTTTTTTTGGTTTTTTTTTTTTTTTTTTTTTTTGCGCCACCCATCTGTCAGGTTTTAGATTTTAATTTTCTTTTGCTCCGTGGATGTGGCCAGTGGAACCATGGGAACAGACTTTAATGCTGATTTTTGTGTGATTTTTTTGAGTGAAGGTCTTGGCTCTGTTTCTTTTCTCCTCCCTGCTCTGGCTTGCTCGTTGTACAGTCCATCATGCAGCTATTCCATGCCTCACGTTTTGTCTTGATAAAAGTAGTTGAAGAAATTGTGTAAGGGGAAAAAAAGGTTCCTTTTCTTCATGTTGGAATGTCACTGGTACCTCAGCTCTGTTTGATAATATGAACCAACAACAACAAGAGAACAAATCCTTAGCGCTTGAACTAAATAAATACCTGTCTCATTGGAAAGCTCTGGGTCTCTTCTCTCAGCACGTGCAGCGCAGGCGGGAGGTGCAGCTCCTCACGGGGGGCTGAAGTGCTGCAGGAGGCTTTTGTGAGGGCAGGAAGAGTTCTGGGGGTTCTGTTTCAGAGGGAAGGGGGTGGAGGGGTGTGTTTGCTGTCGCTGCGGTGTCTCTGCGATTGTTTCCAGCGCCCGAGGAGCGATGCCGGGGACAGAGCGCGTCCTCTGCCGGCTGCAGCTGTGCCTTTCTGCTCCTTTCCCACTCTTTGCGTCCAGCTGCTTCCTCCGTTCCCTTCCCAAAGGCGATTCGGGCGCCTTGTGCAGCCTCACCGCTGCCTCAGCTTCCCTGGGACACGGGTGCACCAAGCCCACCTTCCCTGAGGAGCATCCTCCCTAAGCCTCCTTGCTGGAGACGGCAGCCAGGTCTGCGGGGCCGGGACGGTGAGTAGCAGATGCGCTTTGGTGAGTTACCCTTTGCTTTCCTGAAGGAGAGAACCGTGGTATCACAGCATGGTTGGGTTGGAAGGGACCTTAAAGACCATTCAGTGTCACCCCCTGCCAAGGGTTGCTCCAAGCCCCGTCCAACCTGGCCAGTAGAGAGGGGGAATTTCCTGGATTTGGTGTGGGAACACCAACAGCCCAACCTTGGTCTCTTGGTCAAGCCCTTCACTGTTAAAATGACCATGAATAAACTGGTTGTGAAATGGGAACGTAGTGGTGGAGATGTGCTGGAATTAGGGATATGGAAACAGTCATGGCAGGGGGGATGAGTCCCTGGAGAAGGTTTTTGTCGCTGGGGGAGCTTCCGTTCTTTGTACCTGGCACCTCCAGGTCCTGCGCTGGGTGGGAGCCTCTGGAAACACCACGGTCACTGCCTCGATTCCTCCTGGCTGCTGCCGTGGGTAGCCTTGGGACTGTCGCCTCCCACTGGTATCCCAGTTCCCAACTTCTCACTGGTGAAGGAGGGTCTGGATTAAACTGCAGAGATGGAGCTGCCATGGAGCAGGGAATGGGGAGGGGGGGGGACACCCACCAGCGTTGCAGGGTGCTCCTGGCCACTTGCTTGTGGCTGCAGTGGGTCAAGCTCTGCTCCAAAATCCAAAAGGGAGTATCTGGCTCGGGTTGGAGGGTGCTCATGGCTTTGCTCGCTGGTGGCATCAGCCCTGATTTTTCCAAGGCTGGAGGAGCCACAGCTTCCCCTTGGCAGCATCTGCAGAGCTGCTGCAGCAGCCGAGCCGTCTCCTCGCTGCAGTTCTGCTGCCAGCGCCCGAATCCTCAGCAAACCAAAGTGCAAGGGCTCTCCCTGCCTGCTGCCGCGGCACCTTTTTCCATGCTGGGCATGTCCCAGCTCCGAAGGAAGATAAATGGGGTGGGCAGGCTGCGGCACAGGCTGCCAGCGCTCCCGCAGTCAGGGAGGCAGCTGCAGACACCCGGACCTCAGAGCAGCCTCTCCCTCCCATCTGCGCTGCCTCCTCCTCTGCTGCTCTCCCGCTGCCCGAGCCGGGCTTTCCAGGCTCGCTGGGCTTGGGGGTTTCACCAGTGTAATTGTTTTATCATCAATTTAACGGATTCTTCATCAACTGGCAAAAATACCGATTTTATTTTCCCCCCTTTTAAACCATTTTTCCTTTCCCCACCCTGCTCTGAGCGCATGATGAAGTCAAACGTGGCTTTTTATAAAATATTTAGGATCCTCTTGTAGGAGCAGAATGGAGCTGACTGCCCAGACCGATGCTGGAAAGGCCGGGCTCTGGCGTGTCGGGAATTAACCGCCTGTGGAATTGCAGCTCAGCACTTCCCAGGAGGATAAGGGGTAGGGAAGGGCTGGGGACAGCTGGGTGGTGATGCTCCTGCTGCCCCACAGCTCTGCCCTGCTGGGTTGGGAGGGAGGGGCGCTGTTTCCGAATCGAATTTTCCAGGCTTGCCACCTGTTTCCAAGGGTTTGGATATAAATTAGAGCTGTTCTGAGTGCTCGCTGTCGGCCACCCGGAGAGCACGTCTGGAATGAGGGTGTTATTAAAGGCTTGATTAAAGTTACTGCTAATTAAAGCACTGAAGTGTCTCTCCCACAGCCAGTGGGTCTGTCCATGGCGCTGCGTGTCCTCGGATACAGGGCAGGGAAGGGAGAAAATGGGATTTATCCATGCTCTCAGCACCGGGGGTTTGGCACTGACCTTTCCTGCATTCATCCCCGCTCGGGAAGAGGGGCCGGGTGGAAATTGGAGGTTTGATCCTGACGTTTCTTGAGCTGCTTGATTTCCAGAGAAGTGGGTTTGGATCACAGCGAGGGTTACGTGGCCCCTAGCTGATTCCTGAGCCGTGGGACATTGTGGGATTCATTTTCCAGGAGGTTTGTGGGCATGACGGCTTGTGCCTGCTCCTTACTGCGGATCCCGTTTTTCCAAGGGGTTTCGGAGTTGTTCTGAGCTTTGCTCCGTGTTTGGAGCTCCAGCAGCTCTCCCTGCTGGGAGAAAGGAGTGCTGCGAGTGTGGATTGGAGTGGGAATGGAGCGGGTCAGCCCTGATCTCTGTCCCTCAGCACTTCTGGTCCCTCTGGTCCTGCCCAGCACTGCTCTTGGTCGGCACCGTGAGCTCCTGGGAGGCCCCTCCTGAGCACAGCAGACCAAGCCAGGTACTTTTGTGGGCTGTGGTTCAACTGTTTGTGCTCCCAATATTATTTATAACATATTTGATTGCTCCTTCATTTAGCTCCCTAGTGCAGGGCCTGGCTGCCACCAGCTGTTCCCACCGGCAGCGTGAAGACCCCAGGAATTGCTGCTGGAGGCATGTGCTGGTGCATCACTGTCCCTGCCCGGATTGCTCCGTGTCCCTGGATCTCTGGGAGACCAGCACAGCAGGAGAGAAGCAGGAACAGCTTTGGAATGTTCAGGTACCTCAGGGATGAGGAGCATGGGTGTCTGAGCTGGGGAAAAGGAGCTTGCTCCGGTCAGCAGCTGGACATGGCATGGGAAGGAGGGACAGTTTCTAGGTTGTGTGGCAATCGGTGACAAGTTTCCAGATGTTTCCACCTCCCAGTGTGTCTCACCTGGGATTATGCACCTTGGCTGGGGAAGCATAGAATGGATATTGGGTTGGAAGAGTTTAAAAAAGATACTAGAGAAAAATTCTTCCCTGTGGGGGTGGTGAGGCCCTGGCACAGGCTGCCCAGAAAAGCTTCTCAGTACCCCATCTAACCCTGCGCTCTGGCAGTGAGAAGGCATTCCCCCTTGTCTTGGCACTTGTCCCCAGTCCCTCTCCAGCTCTCCTGGAGCCCCTTTAGGCCCTGCAAGGGGCTCTGAGCTCTCCCTGGAGCCTTCTCCTCTCCAGGTGAGCCCCCCCAGCTCTCCCAGAGGGGCTCCAGCCCTGGAGCAGCTCCGGGGCCTCCTCTGGGCTCTCTCCAGCAGCTCCAGGTCCTTGTGCTGCTGGCCCCAGGGCTGGGGCAGCTCTGCAGGTGGGGTCTCACCTGAGGGGCAGAGGGGCAGAATGCCCCCCTCGCCTGCTGCCCACGCTGGAGGATCAGCCCGGCACACGGGGCTTTTGGGATGCCAGCACACACAGCTGGGACGTGTCACAGGCTGGAAGTGGGGACAGTGCCCCCGGTCACAGGAGCTGTTTCACTGCCGTGCCCACCCCTGCAGCAGGAACAGCCGTGGGTGCTGATCAGTGGCCCAGGAGCGGCGGTGCCACGGGGAGGTGCCGGTGAGTGAGCGCTGCGGGGCCTGCGTGGGTCACGGACAGGCACAAGGGACGAGGCTGCAGTGGGGTGCGTGGGGCTGGATTCTTCTCTTCTCCAGCCCTTGGGAGCTGCGGTTTGTGCTGGAACTTAACAGAGGGATGGAGGGGCCTGAATCCCTGGCGTAGAAGTGGGAGCCAGGCGTGGCTCCTGCTTTGCAAACTGAACAGAAGCAGGGATTCTGTTCAGCCACCTCGAGGCCTGAGCCGGGGCTGGCAGTGCCTGACACTGCGCTGGGCCCTTCCTGGCGGAGACGCCTCATCCCACGAATCCGTGATGCAAAGGAAGGAGATGCTCTGCCAGCACCCCACGGTGGTTCTCTTGCACAGGAGCAGGGTTTAGGGGGCAGCTTTGTCCCTTCCGTGTCTCTTCAGGGCCACTGTGCCACATTCAGAGGCTGAAGGTGGAACCCCCAGAGCTCCCAGTGGGAAAGGGCGGGAGGCAAAGGGGCGCAGGAGGAGGCAGGGGAGCTGGTGACATCCCTGGGCAGCTCTCCAGGGGGACACAGTCCTTCCCACCCCCGGAGGTGGCCGAGGCTGAGCATTCCCTCCTCATCCTCACTCACCCGCAGGCCAGGGCTGGTTTTTCGCTGCCTTTATTAGACTTCAAAGAGGTTTTTTTGTATTTTTTTTTTCTCTTTCCGGGAGCGGGCGCGCAGCAGGAGGGAGGCAGGGAATGCAGGAGAGGATGAGGATGGTGTGCTGGGATATCCCAATCCCCCGATGGGCACAGGGATGAACTGACCCGGGGCTCAAAAGGCAAGAGCAGGCTGAGGTGCTGGTGTCACTGGTGGTTTTCTATCCAGCTGTGGGGTTCGTAATTCCTAAATTCCATGTCAGTTGTGGTTCCAGGATACAATCCTGGCTCTAGGGGCGACACTCGACAGCTGCTCCTCACCCCTTCCATCGCCATCTCCCTGGTGCCGCCCAACCAAAACCCTGAGCTGCTGCTTGTCCCTCGGCCTGACCGTGTGTCCCCCCTCAGTCCCAAATCCCTGCTGTGAAGATCCCGGCTTGGCTGCCAGAAAGGATCCCTGGTCCCCATGGAGAGCTGCCCTTCTCGCCCTCCCAAAAATCAGGGTGAACCTGGGGATGCTGTGTGTCCCTCCCACTTGGCTGAAGAGGTTGGGATATTCCCTGGGCTCTTCTCAGCCTAGTTCCCAAGGGTTTGACTCCAGTTCCTGAGGGTTTAGCACCATTTCTCCAACTTGGCGAGGCCTGTGAGACCGGTGCGAGTTGGAGAAGGGTGGAAATCCTGCAAAAGTTTTCATCCTCCTTAATCTTTCACCCACCTCTTGAGCATCCCTGTGGTTGCCCCCTGTGTCAGCTCCTGCTCTGGTGCTGGAGCCTCTCCCAAAAAAAGCCCTTAAAAAGCCTCTGCACTGTGGGGTTCACCCAGCCAAAAAAGATCCAGCCACTTCCCCCCAAATTAAGTCCCCCTGGCTCCCAAACCCGGTATTTCTGCAGCCAGCTCCCTGTGGAGATTTGGGGTGGAGAAGCTCTGCCAACAGCCCCGGCAGCTCCCCGGGCCCTTTGCCGATGGGAATCGGATGCTGTGGGGTTCTGGAGTGGGTTTGGGGGGGGGCTCTGAAGCACTTGGGGGCTATTTAATGCAGAAGCTGGGGCTGGGAGGAGGGCGTGTGTGGGGGTCTTGCTCCCCAGGGTGTTTCGGGGAGGCTGAGGGGGGCTCAGGGCAGGTTCCACGCCAGGGGTGGGTTAGACCGGGCTGGGGAGCAAAGTGGGGCCGAGGCCTGGCGTGGGGGCCGCTAAAACCAGCACGGCATCCACATGAAGGAGCCCAGGGCGGCGCCGGTGGCGGCCCCCGCCAGCAGCCCCAGGGCCATCTGGTCCCCGGAGACGCGGTAGGGATCCTCGCGCACGATGACGTGGGTCACCCCGGGAGCTGCGAGGGAAAAGGGCCGTGAGCGGGGCGGGGAGCGCCCTTGGGCACCCCCGCGGCCACCGGGCCACCCACCTCCATACTGGTGGCCGTAGTGGCCGGAGCTGATGTAGGCGGCCTGGTGCGAGTCCAGGGGCACCGTCTGGTAGTAGTCGTCGTCGTAGGGGTCGTACACGTGCACCTGCAGCAGCGGGGCCGGGGTGAGCTCGTGGGGCCGGGCCGGGGCCAGGACACGGCTCCCCTGGGGGGTGACAGGGCCCTGGGCCCCTCGGGTGGGGAATGCGAACGGTCCCAAGAGCTGGGGGCAGCCCGTGCTCAGGTCACCCTGACTCTGCCCCTGCCCTGTCGCCTTATCTGTGTCCCTGCCACCTTAACTCTGCTCCCATCCCCTTCACCTGTTCCTGTCACCTTAACCATGTCCCTACAACCTTAACTGTGTCCCTGTCACCTTAACTGTGTCTCTGTCATCTTAGCTGTGTTCCTGTCACCTCAACTCTGCCCCCATTCCCCTTAACAGTGTCCCTGTCACCTCAACTCTGCTCCTATTGCCTGTAACTGTCCCTGTCACCTTAGCTGTGTGTCCTTGTCACCTTAACTGTGTCCCACCACATCAGCTCTGCCCCCATTCCCCTTAACAGTGTCCCTGTCTCCTTGCCCGTGTCCCTGTCACCTTAACTCTACTCCCATCACCACTGCACGAGGTTCCTGTGGCTCTGTCACCTGCCATCAGTGCTGGCATCCAACCCTTCCCCACCTTCTTCCCTTTGTCTCCAGGGACGTCACCCCCTGGGCCCTGAGGCTGCACAGTGGGTGCTGGGGAGCCCCCCCAAGCTCAGTGCCAGCCCTGGGAAGGACCAGGGTGGGGGTAACCTCCCCCTGCCCGAATCCTGAATCCCAAATCCCGTGCCAGGGTGGTGTCCCTGCTCGGGGGGACGAAGCCTCACCGGGGTGGATTTAGCCTCCAGCACGGCCATCTTCCAAGCACTGCAAACAAAACAGAGGCACTCATTTTTGGCGGGTGCTGCAGGGGTGGGAATTGTCCCCTTTCCTCCCCACGGGGACCTGGATGTGGCCATGGGGCCGGCACTAATCTTTGATTCCCCATTAATGAGCGCTGGGCTAACAGCTGGGATTGGGAATGTGCTGGGAGGTGCCCCACACCTCAGGGATGGGCACAGGGCAGTCCCTGGGAATGGCCCTGGCTAAAACAAGGGCAGGCAGGAAAATGACACCTAAATTTGGGGGGAAAAGCATGTAATGGATGAATTTCTACTCAAGCTCAGTTGATGAAGTTCTGCTTGGCCACAGCTGAATGTTTCCCTCCATCCAAGTTCAGCTGAACGTTTGCCACTTCTAACTTTTGAAGTTTTTATTTTTAAAAATTCAAATGTTTATAAAAATAAAATTATTTTTAAAATTTAATTTCTAATTTCTTTTAGAAATAAATACAAGGGGAACAGTGCTAAAAAGGGCAGTTTGCCTCAAGCCAGCGAGGGCTTCACATTCACGGTTTTTATTTCCAAGCACTGATGAAAACCCTTCTCAGTCAGGCCAAGAGGGGATTTCTCATCTGTGAGGAAACCACCCCCCTCAGGAGACCGACTGCTTAAAAATAGCTGCTTTTGGCTCCCGATTATTCAGCAGGAACCCCAAATCTCCTCCTGCACCTTTTGCCCTGCGAACACGTTTGAGAAAACAGGCTGGGGGTGGGTGTAGCCGAGGGTGGGATGTGGTGGGAGCAGGACAGGGCTCTTGTGCGACCCAGGCTCTTTCCAGGCTGGGATAATTGGGATGGAAAAGTTGCTTACACGGCGTCGTCCTCGCTCTGGGCACACAGCGTGGTCTTGGAGCCGTCCCGCAGCACCACGGTCAGCAGGCAGTCCCGGCTCCTCCCCTCGGGCGGCTGCACGTCTGCAAGGCAAGGGATGGGCTGGGGTCCAGCCTCAGCCAGGGAGATGCCCCAGAGACCCTCCCCGGGCTCCAAATTCCCCCTGGCACAAGAGCTGGTGGGTCTAGGTTTGGCTCCGTCTCCACGAGCAGGACGCGCTCAGGATCTCACAGGTCAAAAGCCAACACAAGGAATGAGCTGATGGGCAGAAACCTCCACCCCCACGGCAGAAAGAGCATGGAAGGGCAGCAAGCTGCCAAAAATCTGCTCAAGGCCATGAGGCCGAGCTGCCTTTGCTTTGAACTTGCCAGAGTGCACCCAAATTTTGCAGAAACGGGAGACGCTTGTTGCTGGAGTGGGATCGTGAGCTCAAGCAAGAGCAAGATCTTAAAATCTATGAGGCTCATGTGTCTTCTCCCGTTCTCCAGGCTTGGCAGGACCCTCCGGTGAGCACAAAGGTCTGGGATTGTGCTCCCACCGGCGCTCCCAGCCCAAGAAAGGAGCTTTGTGCGGCGGCCGTGGGCTGCGGGGCCCAGCCAAGCTGCTGCTTTGTTCCCCTTGTTTGTGCGAGACGTGAGCGATGAGTCAGGGCCGTGGGATCCTGTTTGCTACAAGCACAAACCAGGAGGAGAGTTCCTCCTTCCTTCCTTCCTTCCTTCCCTCAGGAAAAGCAATGGAGGAGACGATCCAGCCTCTCCTGGCTGGGAACGAGAAGGGGTGAATGAGGCAGCCTGGATTATTTTGGGGGTATGCTGGATGTGCATTGTTTAAGAGGGGTGCAGCCACATGGAGAGCCCTGTGTGGGACGGGGTTGGGAACGCAGGGCTCAGGAACGGGGGCTCGCCTCACCCTTGCACTCGCGGCCGATCCGCACGTCCCGGCAGCTGTACTTGATGTGGATCCGGCCGTCCATGTCCCGCTGCGTCTCGTCGTGGTAGTACACCAAGCTGCCATCCAGGTAGAGCACGAACCAGTTCCTCTTCCAGCGGCGCAGGATGGAGCCTGGTGGGACAGGGAGCAGGTGAAGGACCCCGGAGAGCCCGGTGGGACACGGCCAGCGCACTCACAAGAGCCGATGTCATCCTCCAAACATCCCTCTCCAGCTCCTGTGAGCCGCTGTGTCCCACGGGACACCTGTGCCTGGCATGAGCATCCGGGACAGCGTGACCAGGTGGCTTTAAGTGGAAAGAGGCTGCCAAAAAAGCCATCAGGGCATTGGGTGCCGCCCTGCCGAGCGCACGGGAGCGGATCCAGCCCCGGACACGGA
>VXBT01007926.1:442691-582390 GCA_013400235.1 Oriolus oriolus
TTCCCCCCCAGCCTGCTGCCCCCCAAATCTGCTGTGCCCCCCCCAGAGCCTGCTGCCCCTCCAGGGGCTGTTCCCCCATCCCAGGCTCACCCCCGCCCACGGAGAGAGGGAACGGGGTGCCCGGGCTGGGGGTGCCCCCCAGGAATGGGCGAACCCCCCCAAAATACCCCGAGGGGCACGTGGGGCCGGCGGCGGAGATGCGGGGAATATTGACGAGCCCGCCGGCAACTCCGTGCGACGGGAAGGGCCGAGCTGCGGCCGCCAGCCCCGTCCCGCAGCCCTCCCGGGGGCTGAAATGCTTTCTAAATGGTTATAAAATGGTTAAAGGGTTTGGGGAGCGGGGGGATGTCGGCGCGCAGCATCCACAGGAATGAAAGCAGGGACATCCAGGCTGGGAAACGCGAGGCGGTGTTAAGGTTTTCTGCCTGTGTAAAATGCGTATTCCGTTCGTTTTTATGAAAATGTGGGTTATTTCCCTTTTTAAAAATTTATTTATTTAAATTTCTTTTTAGTAATGATTGCTTGCATGCTCTGTTGCTGGCATCGTGGTGTTCAGGGCAGTGAGGTCCATCGCTATATTGTGGGTGAATAATGCCAAAAAGGAGCTTGGTTTCAGTCCTTTATAGAAAGCAGAGGAGCTGGAAGTATGGAAATGAAATAAATATTCATTAGCAGAAGGAGATTTTGTACCGGGTTGGGTTTTGGGGACGTTTTCTCCCCCCACTGCACATCGTGATGAGCTTTTGGGTTATGGTTTGAATTTCCATAGGCTGAATTTTATATATTTGGTGCTCGTTATTGTCAAGTGTAGAAAAATGAGCAGGTTGAGGGTATTTTTTTCCCCTCTCCTGGACAAAGACATGTTGTACTAAGCAGAAAGAAACCCCAGAAAGATTCTATTTCTGTTTTAATCAAAATACGATTGAAGATGCAGTGGTGTGTTTATTTTTGCTGTTAAATAGTGATGGAGGAAGTCAGAGCCTTTTTTTGTGTGTGTGTGTGTTTTTTTAAAGGAATGTGAATGATGGAAACATCTTTAGGGAAACATTTTGCTGGACTTGATTGCATCAACTGCATTATTTCATAAAATGTGAGCTGTGAAGTGGTTGTTGATTAGAACTCAAATTGAGGAGCGATGTTGAGCAATGTAAAGAAAAAGGAAATTAGTATGAAGAGGCCAAATGCTTATTTTCTTTTTTTTCAGTTCTTTCTGATTCTGAATTTTAACCGTTTCGTGGCTCCTCTTGACCTTTATGGTTGAGTCTATTAAAAAAAACCCCCCTCAAACAGCAACTATGATCTGTGTATTTATTCTTGTTATACATATACAGTTATTAAAAGGACTGATATCAGCCAGCATTGTGTATTTTGCATTAAATTTACATTAAACCTGATTAACTTTTGTTCTGGAAGTTGCAAATACCGACTTACCCAGTTATGCATCCCACCTTCTTATTTACCAAGGCAAATGTTGATGTTTTTTAGAAGGAATCTTTCTCTCCCAAATCACGTGCTTTATTTTAGGGAATGTGGGATAAGTGTTACAGATATTATTGTTCACATCTGGGGGGGTTGGGGTGTATTCTTCAGCTGATTAAAATCCCTGGCTGTCAGCAAAGACACTCTTTTTTGGACAGGTAGATGTATATCCTCTGGAACAAAGGGACTGGAGGCAAAATGTGTGCTGTGGAGGTGTCTGGAATTTGTGCAGAAAATATTCCTTGGAGTGAGAAACCTAAATTGCAGAAAAATGTTCGTAGAATAACTGGGATACAGTCATTTTAGGGAGGACGTTTCGGGAGACGCTTTCTGATCTTGGCTGGCACTCATCTGTCAAACTCCATGGTAAGCCTGCATTGCAGCAGGTGAACTATCCAGGGAGTTTTAAAACCTGCAGTTAAGTTTTCCTGGTCCCCATGATCCGTAACCCACCACAGGGATAACGGGGAAGAACAGGGAAAAGGGGTGATGCTGCTCCCGGTGCTCCTGAAAACATTGCTTAGGAGAGGGAGAATGCTTCGGAGCAGCAGTGCTGTGAAAGGCCTTCAGTACCTGCGCTGAAAGCGTAATTAAAATGATAATTGAATTGGGGCTAAATTGAATTATCCGATGTGCCTGGAAGAGCCCAGCTTGGACACGGAGGCGCAAACGCAGCCACTTTGGGCGAGGGAGGTGTGTGTGGAATCCAGGGTAGTGCCTGCTTTTGGGAAGTTCTCCAAGGCGTGGGATTGGCAGCGATCTCCCTTTCAGGGAAGTGGGACATTCACCGCTGGGATGTCGCTGCTGGGTCACCTGCTGTGAAAGCTGTGGCATGAACAGAATTCCATCTGGCTCTCAAGCCAGGGGTTTTGCTGCTGTGGCTGGGGCAGAGGCGGTGCAGACCTTTCTCCTCAGGTAGTCAGAGCCCGCCGTGTTTCCAGCCAGGAGCTCGGAGCAGGCTCCCAGCTCTCTGGAAGGCAGTTGTCGGGGCTGTCAAAAGGGAAACACAACTTTTATACCTTCCTTTGTGAGCTCGCTCTTCCCTTCAGTGCGGATTATGATCTTCATTTGTCTTGCAGCCCTGCCTTTGGGGCCTGATGGTATCTGCGGAGGCCCCCGGTTTCCCTTTCCGCAGCACAAGTGCTCCGTGTACTTTCTGTTTCCTCTGCGATTCCCGAAGTCTCTCCGTGTGCGGGGCATTCCTTTCCCTGTTTCTGTCCCGAATTAGCTCCCTCGTGCTCGCTGACGTGCCTGTGCCGTGATCCTCCTCATCAGCTGGGCTCAGTTTTGCTGCTTAAAATCCGTAAGGAAAGGGCTCCTGTCACACTCTGTAGTATTTTCTTTTTCCTGATTTCACATGCCAGTCCCTTTGTCCCTTTGGATGCTCCTGGATTCTCGTGCCGTGCATCCCTTCAGTGAACAGGTGAAGATTTGTGTTGCAGTGACAAGAAATAAAATCCACCGGTCTGGTTTTTTTACCTGTTGATCGTCTTTTAAGTCTCTGAATTAAAAAATACTGATTCTTAATCTGTCACTGTTTAAAACTGGGAATAAATTTTCAGGAATTATTTCCGTGTGACTCAAGTACCAGCTGGACAGACACAGTTCTGCAGCGCTGATAAATTGTGTCACCTTCTCGTTCCTTCCACTCAACTGAATCACTTTGTTCCTATTTTTGTGTCAAAAACACTGATATCCCTGAATACAAGGGAAGAACGTCAGTGGCGGGGCTGTGTTTATTTATGCAAATTCATAGAATCCCAGAAGGATTTGGGTTGGAAGGGACCTTAAATCCCACCTGGTGCCACCCCTGCCATGGGCAGGGACACATTCCACTATCCCAGGCTGCTCCAAGCCCCGTCCAGCCTGGCCTTGGGCACTGCCAGGGATCCAGGGGCAGCCACAGCTGCTCTGGGCACCCTGTGCCAGGGCCTCCCCTCCCTCACAGAGGGGAATTCCTTCCCAGTAAAATTCGTGTAAACCTGATTTTTGGAGAAAGTAAGGATAATGTGATTGCACTTCCTACCTGGGCAGAGAGAGAGAATGAAATCAATGTAAAAACATGTCTGTGATATATATATTTTGTATTGCACTCTGATTTATCAATGCTTTGTTAGGTGGATAACCTTGAGGTTGGATTTTATGTTTGTTTATTTGTTAGCTTGAATCAGAAGCAACAGTTGGGAATTTCCAAGATTTTCTTTTGCTGAGGGGCAGGTGTGCCATGGGCGTCTGAAGCAGCAATCCCAGATCTGTAATTAAGATCCCAGGCAGCAAAGATCCAGCTTCTAAGGCATATCCAGCATTTGCAAATCTGAAATTTGTGGAAGCTCTTTATTTTTAAAAACCACGTAGGGAATGAACTTCTGTTGAGGATGACAGGGACACATGGATTTTTTAGAGTGTGAGTGGGACTTGGATAATTTTTCCAAAGCTCCTCTGGGTTTTGTTTACTATGGATGTGCTGAAAACCCTGAGCACTGCACAAGAATTTCAAGTGACTGTGCTTTCTGGGAGGAAAAAATGTGGGCCTGCTGACGCTCCCCAGCAAACCATTTAGGAGATTATCGTCATAGGATTTATAAAAGCTGAAAAAACCCCACATTCCCCTCCTCTGGTTTGTATTTACTTGTGCTTTACCCTGTCTCTCCTTCCTCTGCTTGGCTGAAACAGTCGCGTGCAAAACCGGAGAGTGGAAAAATGAGAAGTCAGAGCAGAAAACTGGGGTTTATCGTGGCCTTGGTACGATAACTTTCTCAATAGGAAGATTAAAGCTGAAGTGTATTTGCAGGCTGATCGTTTTTGCCTTCCTTGTCTCAGCAAGGGTTAGAGATTTGGGAGGATTATTGGAGACAAGCTTAGAGTATTTTATGAGAGGAAAAGTACTAAACAGGCAAAAAAAAAAAAAAAGAATAGATGCCATCATGCCTGCTAGGCATGTCTAATTCTTTGATAAAATGGATAAAGATTGCACACTGCAGCAAAAGTTAAAATAGACCATAACATCTCCGGGTCCGCAGGGTTTTTCCTTCTAATTTGCTGTAGAACTTAATAAAAAAGATTTGCCTCTTTTATGGCATCAGGCTCTTTATCTGCCACAAATTAAAGCCCAGTGCTTGGGCTTCTGCTTTCTCTGCCGTTAGATGCCAGCTCCCTAAATTTGATAATGAGTGGGTTTTATCATTCCGAGATTGGAAATACATCCTGAGGACCGGTGAGAAGTTTTGTGCATGGTCTTCTTTTACCCCGTTCTGCATTCAGTTCTTTATACTTGGATTTATAGGCAATAATAACTCGCTTTTTAATGGACAAGGGGATTTATGTGGTTATTTTAAACAAGGTCCTAAGAGTCCCCACGGTGCCATGGCTGCCCAGGGCAGAGGTGGAGTCCCCATCCATGGAGGGATTTAAAAGCCATGTGGATGTGGCACTTGGGGACATGGGTCAGTGGTGGCCTTGCAGTGCTGGGGGGCTCCGTGGTCCTTGAGGTCTTTTCCAACAATTCCATGATTCTACCTTCTCCTGCCAATTTGATGGGCAAAATAAGATCATTCATTCCAGTTCCTGATAACATTTTACCCAGGATAATTGCCATGTCTGTGTGGACAGAGAGGTTCTAAGGGCTTTTCCCTCCTGCAAAGTCTTTTGCACGAAGCTCGTGAGCATTTAAAACGCAATTACTTTGGAATAGGTCCCTGTATAAACATTCTATTCTGTAGCAGTTTATTCTACAAATCATTTTCTTTGGTTTTCTGTGTATGGTGTCACTTAATGAGACTTTTAATGGCTTTTACAAAACGATGGCATTCCATATATTTTCCAGTTTGCTCTTGACTTGACTTATATTCACACCGGAAGTTTTCAAGCCTTAAAATGCAGTGCCATAAATTGGAGAACTGGGTTCTTTTTCTTTACCGTAGCATCCAAATCCTAGCTGTTGAACTTTCTTGGATGGCTGAGTCTTTTAATATGGATTTGGGAGCTCAGGAAAATATTTCTTTGCGTAAGAATTTTTTGACCATCTTTATATTTGAGCCCTTGGAAGAGCAAACACGGCGGAACAGCTCAGGAGCACCTTGCCCATGTGGTTTTGCTTTCCAGGGAAGCTGTGCTGCTGCTGGAGCAGATGCCAGGGACAGGGTGGGTTCCCAGGTGATGCCTGGAAGTGTGGGACATCTCCACCAAGAGTGGCAGATCCGTGCATGGAGAGAAGGAACAATTTTTACAATATGGGTGGTAAAACACTGGCACAGCTGATTGCCCAGGGAGGTGGTGGCTGCCTCATCTCTGCAAGTGTCCAACATGTAATTTCCAGCAGTTTCTAACTAACTGCTCCCAAAAGCCAATTCTTGTCTAAATGCAGAGGTCCTTTGATTACCAATAACTTTTCCCTTTGGAGGTAACTCTTAATTCCACAACCAAATGGGCTTTGATTGTGGTCCAGTTAAACTCACGGCACTGCCTGGAAGTGTCGGGCAGGTTCCATTTGAGGGCCTCTGGCTTTCCCAGTTTGTTCCCTACATTCCAGGTCTACAGTGGACCTCTGGAATGGTTCTGGGCTCTGGATGAAGCCCAGCAGAACCCCACTGCAGCTCACTTTGCTGGTGATTTTCTACGGGTGGCTGCTTTTAGTCATCTGTCTGTCGGCCAACTCCGAATCTGCTCAGCTGCTCTGTTGACACATACAGTGGTAATTTTTTAATTGGGACGTCATCCCCAAAAGGTTGCCTGTTACATTGCAGCACCTGCCTTTATTACCTTAGATCTCTTCAGAGGATGAAGTCAGGTTTCCTCGACAAGGCTTATTTTCCATAACGTTGACTTGACTGTCATTAATTTCATTCCTGTTCTTTTTAAGTCCAGATCAGGTCTGATTCCGTTTTCCCTGATTTTGTCCAGAGCCCATGTCTGGCAAACTGATTGGTGTGTATTTGGTATTTTTCCCTCTCCTGATGTAGCCATGTTGGAGATGTTTGTCTTCCAAATTTTGTCCTGCATTCCGAAAAATATTGCAAATGAGTCCGTGGGGTCTCTGAAATAGTGGGGGACTCTTGGAGGACTCCCTGGTTAAACATCCTGGGCTTCTGGGGCATCATTCCATTCTGGAATGCAGAGCTGGTAGAGACCTTGGGGGACTTTCCAGTCCATTCACCTTCTTAAGGCAAGCTAAAATGTCCCTAGAGCATCCTTAACGTATGATAATAAAGAATGTATTTCTAATTTTTCCTTAAAATCTTCCAGTCTTGGAGGTGCCAGCCTCCTCAGGAAGCTGGCAGTGAGTGCTTAACCAATTTGGTTAAAAGCTTTTCCAATATCTTAGATCTTTTAGGAAGCAGTTCCTGGCTGTGAGGGTGGGGAGGCCCTGGCACAGGGTACCCAGAGAAGCTGTGGCTGCCCCATCCCTGGAATTGTTCCAGGCCAGGTTGGACGGGGCCTGGAGCAAGCTGGGATAGTGGAAGGTGTCCCTGCCCATGGCAGGGGGTGGAACTGGATGATCTTTAAGGTCCCTCACAGTCCAGGCCATCCTGGGACTTTGTGATCTCTGAGAAATGAAGACACTTTGCTTTGAATAACCCATTCCCTTGTTCCTGCTGTCACTGATGGGAGTGTGTTACATCTTCCTCCAGTTTGTTTTCCTCCAGGCTGGCAAGGTCCCTTAATGTGTTCTTATGGATCATTTTGTATCCAGATCTCTTTATTATTTCCTCAGCTTTCCTCTGTGCTCTGGTGTGTTTACTTCTCTCTCTCCTCAGACTTGGCACTGCGTGGCCTTGTCAGCATTGTATAAAACGAAATAATGCTGGTTTCCACATGGCACTCTTAAAACAATCTGAAGGGCTTTTTTTTGCTTTTTTTCTTTTTCTTCTTCCTGGCAATTCCATTGTATTGTTGACATTTTACTTGTGGTCCAGTATCCCCTCAGGGTTGTTTTCTCCTGTCCATCAGCCCAGCTGGGAATTCTCCACCTGCACAATGTACACCACTCTTGCACTCGTCTTTATTGGGTTTCACCAGGCTGTTCTGGTTTGACACAGTTTGGTCTTGACTCATCCGTGTTGTTTCCTTTTTGCTGTATCCTGTAATCGCTTTTATATAAATTGTTAAATAATTTCTCTGGTGTCTTCCCATTGATTGCGAGGGAAGTTCAATCTCTGATTTGCCTCCAAGGCTTTTTCAAACTTCACTCTGGAGCTGTTTCCTTTTTGATCCCCAAAGCACTTTGAAACTTGGTGAGTGGATCATCTATATGCAAATTCCTTAATTTTTCCTCTGCTACCTTGTATTTGTGGAAAATCAAGTGATGCCAATTTTCATTACAGTTGGACTCAATATCTTAAAGGTCTTTTCCAACCCAAATGATTCTATGAGCCTGTGATTATGTTGATGTTTCGTTAAGATGCTAACTAAAAAGTACAAATGTCACACAGGTTAAAATCAATTATTGAAATCAAGACATTTTGCAGTCTTGATTGAATTACAAGACTCGGATATATTTAAATACGAGTCTGTTCTTTTTCTGCACTGTCAAGGCTTCCAGTCCAGTGGTTTCTGCAGCTTTATTGCTTGTAACAAGGCCCGAATCAGTTACTTGATGTTACAAATTGTCACCTATGATTTTGGAAAGCTAATCTCTTGTAATTAGTTGCTGCATGAGAGTTTCTGTGTCCCTCCTGTCTCCTCCATAACCCCACATAGGTTTTTTTCCCCCATGGACTCACCTACCTGTCTTGGTGCTTCCCAGAACCTCCTCCTGGCTTCACCCATTAAAAGACACTAAGTTTCTGCCCTGGAAATACATTTTCCTGCAGTGTTGATAACTGTCAGAGAGGTGAGCCTTCCCACCTTTTTTTTAAGGATACATTGCAACCATCTCCTCCTTTCATGTCTGGACACCATGGGACTAATGATTTTCAAGTCCAGTCACGTGCTCGTTTTTTTCTTACTGCTGGCCAGGATTTCATTTGTTCCTGCTTGTTATCCAGACTCCCTGCATCCATATATAGCAGCAGAAAATTCATTTTTTTTTATGAACGCTCTTGTCTGACTTTGTGCCTCACTTCCCCTTCTAAGTGTCCTTCTCCTGTGTTCAGCTTGTGCCTTTCCTGGATGCATCAGCAGTTTCATCTGGGAAGGTGTCTTATTAGTTGGAAAGATGCTGGCTCTGCAATTCATGATCTCTCCCTTCCCTCTAATATTGCTCCATCACTCAAATCCAAATATTCTCTCATCAGTCGTGCAGCCTTGTTCAGTTCCATGATTTTTTGGGGGCCTTCTCTTGCATCTGGTACCAGATGCATCTTTTAGCTCAGGGATCGACAGCCTGTGGATGTGCAAGGAGGCTGTGGGTGCAGTGTGGAGCAAACAGCATTGGCATTTTGAGGCACTGGTTTGCAAGAGGAATTTGCAGCTTGCAATTCCTGTCTCTCCCTGAGCTCCGGGCTCGGCAAAAGCCGCTGTCCTGCTGGGAAGCAGATTCCCGCTGGTTTGAGAGGCAGCTCCTACCAGCTCCTCCTCGGCTTCTCTTGGCACCCTCGAGCCAGCGGGAAGGAAAAGCCTGGCATGGCACCGTGTGAAGATTGCCAGCCCTTGACTTGGATTTTCCCTTGGAGTTCTTTTCCAGGATCCCTGAAATCTTTCCTCACCTGCTTGGTTCCCGCTGACAGCGTTGCTGCTCCCAGCAGGCGCAGTCACTTCTTGTGGCCACAGCCATCAGCCAGTACTGGTGCTCATCCATGGGAAGAGGAAATCCATGGCAGCCATGTGTTTCTTGGAGGCCATCGTGCTGATCCCCAAAGCGTGTTTGCAGAGGCTGGTGTTTCAGAACATTGGCCGGAGAAAGCAGCAGGAAACCATTTTTCTCCATAATCCAAGGTCGCTTTTTCCTGCCAGCACTAAACACGCGCGCAGAGTTTAGTGTGACTTTCACCATGGGTGTTTCCCTGGATGTCCTTGACTTTCTCCTGCTTTCCTGATGCTCTTCACTGACGTTCCTGGCACTTGACCGTGCATATTCCCTCCTGTTTCCTACAGCTTATGTATTTCCCCCTTCTCCTGACACAAAGCCTGATGTTCCGTGTTTGTGCTCAGCCCTCGGGAAGCTTGTTTTCCTCTGGTTGTGGCCAGTGTTGCTGGCTTTAAGCAAATTCCATGTAGCAGAACTGTCTTCAGTGGAGATTTTTCTGGGATAAATTTTCAGCCTCGTGCTGAACGTCTTCATTCAATTTCTCCCTGCCAGAGAACTCAAATCTCCAACCTCTTATGTTGTGGCTCGTAACTTGCTAGAGATGAATGATGGTCTCACATCCAATGGTGGAAGACTGGCATCTGCTTCTTTCCATGCCCCAAATTTCCCTCTAGTTCCCAAACTGCATAAGCAGTGCCTCAGTTTCCCATTTGGAACAGGGCAGAGAGGGTTGGCAGTCTGTACTTGCTGAGACAGAGAAATGAAACATTGGGCGATGCCGCAGTGACAACTTTGCCCCTTCTCTGCCACATGAGGGAAAGGGAAGGTTGTGGCCTCTGTGGTTGGGCTCCTTTATTGTGCCCTTTAACTGTATTTAAAGTTTTATACAGGTTTCAGAGCCAATTGACTCCTGCCACATGGAAATGTCTCTCATGTGACATCAGGGCTCTGGGGACTGTTCTGGTGTCACCCTTGCTCAGGTTTGCAGTTCAGGCTGCTGCCTTTGATCTGTGAAAGTCTTGATTTGAATCTTCTCTGTGTGTGAGACCTCTCTCCCCAGGACTGTGCTGGCAGTCAGGATTAGCTGGGCTTTACTTCATTGACAATCTTGTTTTTAAATCTGAAAGGACCTCAGCAGAGTTTTCTCCTGGGGCAGGGAGGGTGTTGATTCTGGAATATGTTTTTCTTGGTGTTATCCGGATTTTCTGGCTATCAGGATAAGCCATGGGGCTTATGGATCATGGAGTTTTCTTCCTGGAGGAAGTTGTGTCTTCAGTTTAGGTTAGGTTTTACTTGACTTTCCTGTTATTTTTACCTTTTAATGATTTTTTTCATATTTTTTTTCATATTTCTTGCTTTCTGTGGGTGTTTGTATTTACCCAAATATAGTGGGGAGAACACTGCAGAAGACAGTCCCTTATTTTTTGGCTTTTGGGTTCTGCCTGCCCTCTGGAGAGGCCGGCAGGGTTCCAGGAACATGGGCTGGCCTGAGGGAGGAGAAAACAGGGCAGTGTTTCTTTTCCTGCCTCAAGGTAGACACCAGGAGCTGTTGTACTTTTAGGGATGTTGCCATTAAGTAAAGAGGGAGCGGAAAAAAACCCAGATATTAAATTTACTAAAGATATGTTCTCATGGAGATGCTTAGTTGGATATCAGTACTGTTTGCAAATCTTTTTATATTGAAATAATTGAATGGGAGTATCCATTTTAAAGTTACTGGGGAGTATCCAGAGTCTATTCCTGGTACGGAGAGCGGAAATCTGTTTTAATTGGAGCAGTTTTCTGGGAGTCGTGTTTCCTGCCAGAGTGGTAACAGTAGGAAGGATCAGCAGCACGAGAGGTTATAAAACCCCCAGACATTTCACGTTCGTTTCAAGTAGCTGGATACAGTAAGAAACCACAAAAATTGGGCAAACAGAGACTCTGCACAGAGGATTCAGAGACTATGTTTTAAACCTTCCCAAAAAAGCACCTGAATCCATGGGGACACAGCTCCTGAGTTCCATTCTGTGTTTGTTTTACTGAGTGGCTCATACTCGGAGAATGGATAAAAATCCACTGCTGCCACAAATAGCACTCGAGATGTTGGTACTGATTATAATTAACCCTGATGGTTTCTGCCTGATTTGGTTCATTTTTGTATTTGTAGGCAACACGCAGGAGCAAACCCAATTAACACTGGGAAGTGAAGCCAGAGTGTTATCAGATAACCCAGGGAAGTTGGAGAGCTGGAAGCCTTTAAAAATAGTTTTTTCAAGATAGCTGTGTCACTCTAATTTCAGAAGAAAAAAGTGTGTAGGTACCTTATTTTTGAAGCCAGTTTTGTTTCCCAAAATGCCCAGCCAATGGAGCTGATCCATTAACATTGCTGTTCCTTCAGTGTTTTATCCTAGAGGGATTCTTCTACACAGGGATAATTTATTCCTGCTTGGCAGTGTGTCTGCAATACGCATTATTAGCAAACCCTCAGAATTTTGTCCTCACATGCTAAAATAAGGTGGAAAATTAAAAGATTTTGTTTCATGTCCATCATCCCAGATTATCTGAGATTTATTTCTGAGTACAGTCTTTACAGAATGAGTGAGAAGCCATCATTAGAGGTTAAAGACATCGTTGTGTTCTTATGCGGATTTTCACTTTGGCTTATTTAGTTTCTCAAAACTTGTGTCTCTTTAAATCCATAGATCAGGAAAGTTGTGAAAATCCATTTTTCAAAGGTTATTCATTTCAATTTACCCATTCAGGATTCTGCCCTGTCTACAATACACATCTCTTAAAAATGGTTTTATGTAAGAACACCCAGAGACAGCCAAACCCTGAGGAATAAAGGGGTGCTTAAAGACCTGAACTCACTCCTGTTAGAGCAGATCTGCTTCCTACTTACAGTCAAGGTAATACCAACTTAATTTTAAGTTAATAATGCCTAAATAGGTTGCCAGTTTTTGTCATCACTAGGAAATTAAATCGAGTTGACTGTGCTTAAAGTACTGTTTTCAATGAAGTAGCTCAAAGCAGAGCAGCAGAACTGAGAACTCACCCTGGTCCTGCCTTCCTGCAGCCCTGGTGCCCTGCTGAAACCTCTGGGATGCATCCAGGGAAGCTCTTGTTTGAATTGTGACCTGGGAGGCATTTTAGTACCAAGTGATATTCTGGTGGAGAAAATTGGCAGGATGCTAGCAAATAAATATTATATTAATCATTTTAAAAAGGGGTCATTGTGGTCAAATAGATGGGTTTTAGAAAGGTTTCAATGAACAAGCAGCGGATGCAACAGGATTTTGGGAGCCTGGAGAGGAGAAGGCTCCAGGGAGATCTTAGAGCACCTTCCAGTGCCTAAAGAGAGAGCTTCAAGAGAGCTGGAGAGAGTTGCATTATGAGCAGTGGTGCTCCAAGGGATTGCAGAGCAGGTGGATGTAAACACCAGCAGTGATGCTGTAGCAAAAAGGGCAATTTAATTTTTTTTTTTTAATTTTTAGGTGTATGAGCAGGAAAATATTTAGAAGAGAACAGATTTAATTTCTGTATTTGGTGCTTGTGGCTTTCCTGTGTATGATTTCCATTTCAACATCCTGAAATGGCTCCTGGATAAGTTGTAGGGGAACCGAAGAAACACAAAAATAATCTGAGGACTAGAAAATACACACACAGAGAAGCACAGAGCTAAGTCTGGCTGGCTTATCAGAGGGAGAGTCTGACTGCAGGAGCATCCCAGAGAAAATTCCAGGCACTGAGTGCCCTCCCATGCATCCAAGGAAGTTGGTGTTTTAAAGGGGGAACCTTTTGAAGGTGAGCTGCCTTTTGGGATGAATGATCCAAGGAAAAGAGCACTTCTCATCTCTAAAATTGATCACTTTTCCTTTAAAACTCTAGAGACCAATGCAGGGTATGTTCTTGTCAAGGATTGGGTTGGTTGTGGGTGACATTTAAATGGATGAAACTATGAACAGTATTTCTTCCCAGGCAGAAAGAGTTGCAGGAAGGCACCAGGCACCATTAACCTCTGGCCATGGCACAGGGGTTGTGTGAGAGGGTGATGGAGTTTGCTGATTGAAGCATTAGTTTTTATTTAATGGGCCAACCTTCACATTAAAATTACCACCTCGTTCTAGTTAAAAATTCCTGTGGAGGATGGCACTGTGGGAACGGTGGGTTTGGGATACAGCTCAAATTAACTGGAGCTGGAGACAAGCCCGAAAATGTTGTGGGGCACATGGTGAATATGGGAATGGAATTGGATTGCTGAGAGTGAAGGTTAAAAAGATTTATATTTATATGATAAATGTATTTCCCTGTATAGAATCACAGAATTGTTAAGGCTGGAAAAGCCCTCCAAGACCATGGAGCCCAACCATTCCTCACCACTGCCAAGGCCACCATTGACCCATGTCCCCAGGTGCCACATCCACACAGCTTTGACATCCCTCCAGGAATGGGGGCTCACCCACTGCCCTGGGCAGCTGTGCCGGGGCAGGACAGCCCTTTCTGGAAGGAATTTTCACAATATCGAATCTAAACCTCCCCTGGCACAGCTTGGGGCTGTTTCATCTTGTCCTGTCCCTTCTTCCCTGGGAGCAGAGCCTGACCCCACCTGGTTCCACTCTCCTGCCAGGGAGCTGTGGAGAGCCAGAAGGTCCCCCCGGAGCCTCCTTTTCTTCCCAGCTCCCTCATTATATGAGGGAATCTCTCAAAGCTGTAAAATACCTGTGGAGCCCTGGACTGGTTGGGAATGTGGTGATGTGGTGGGTGGTGTCTGGTGGGCCTCCCCACAGGGCCAGCTGAGGCAGGGATTTATGCCGTGCAATCACCGCTATAATTGCTGTATGCAACCAAATATAAACTTCCTTTCTCCCCAAATCGATCCCATCCCAAGTGTTCACCTCTGGCTGCTGTGCTGGGAAAATAATTTAGGGAACTGTATAAAATGGAGCTTCAAGTGTGTGTCAGCACCAGGTAAAATGGTGCAGCAAGAATCCTGTGAGCAGCAAGACAAAGCCTCTATTGAAATCCTCTGGCTCCAGGTGATGTATTGTGGTACCTGGATGTCTCCAGGTGATTCCTTGTGCTCCTTGAAGCCAGACTTCACCGAGGGACAGCTGGACACTATTCATGGCATTCCCAGAAAAAGT
The DNA here is from genome assembly GCA_013400235.1 of Oriolus oriolus. NCBI lineage: Eukaryota > Metazoa > Chordata > Aves > Passeriformes > Corvidae > Oriolus > Oriolus oriolus. The sequence goes on from VXBT01007926.1 coordinate 456,981, forward strand.
GCCACGTGCACTGATCCGTCTTTGTCTGCATCTAAAACTCATTCCTGCCAGTTCTGCCTTGCCATCAGAACTCCTGGCCTGACTGATGTTTGAAGTGATCTAAGAATACCTCAGATGTATTGTCAAGGGACTCGGTGCTAAATAAATTATAGGAAAGATGAGATCCTAGCAAGCGTTTGGATAACATAAGCAAGATTAATGGTTTGGAGCCTGTTTTCTGAACAGTGGGACGTGATTGATCAAAGAGGAAAAATCGTCTCCGTGGCTCCTTTGTACCGAAACTTTCAAGAGCTGAAAATGAGCAGCTGAAGTAAGAAATGCAGAGCTTAGGAAAGAACCTTGTGATGAAAAACTAGGGTGGGAGGTTATGAAAGTACAGGTTGACAGCTCTGTCCTCTTTATCAACCTTTCCCCATAGGCATCTGCTGTAGAAGATTTTGGGCAGGCTGCTCTAGCCTGGATAGGTACTTTGAAATTTTTTTTCAATATTTTTTAAAAATCAAAGACTTTCATTGTGCTGTGAATAAGATTGGAGTTTCTAGAAAGCTGGTTCCCTTTGCTGTCTGGGGAAAAAAGAGCTGAAGAGGTGGAAGGCTGATCTCCCAGGGAAGGTGACTGTGCCTGAGGATCTGGGAAGAAAGGCAAGGGCAGAATTTGATGTGCCTCACTCCCTGCAAATAATTTCTTGCAATTCCTGCTCCTAAAGTCAGAATTTAGAACTTCCTTTCCATACTTGATTCTCAGCTGGGGGAAGAAATTCAGAATTTCCCAATGTTTGAGTGTTGCACCCAGATGTGGTGGTCTGGTAGGGAGGGGGAAGGACGAGGCTGGAAATGAGCAGGGGAGCTCATGGACACAGGAGTGCTCAGGGTTCAGGTACCCTGGATTGGAACCCAGGGTAACCAAATTTTTGGATATAAAATACTCAGATAAGGTCTGAACTTCCTTTGTCTCGGAGGAGTCAGACCCGTTCCAGGGCTGAAACCTGTGACATTCAGAGCAAGTGAGACACAAAGGTAGAAAACTGTGGCTTGAATAATTCCAACTGATTCGGGCTGGAATGTCACTGAAACCAAGCAATGGGAAACGGGAGGTGAAGGTTATTGAAGTTATCCATACCAGCCCCAAGGACTACGCAATTTCCCACACAGTTCTGTAAAATGGCCCTGGGTGTTTAATGCATTGAAGGACACGCATCTGCTTTACTTAGCTGAAGAAACTGGGGTACAGAACTGCTGCACTTGATGGAAATGTCATTTTTTGCAGTTAAATTTTGCCGTTCCGTTCACTGAAGCGTGTAAGGAAGAGGCTTAGGATGATATTCTGCCTTTTGCCAGTATCTTTCTTTAAAAGGTGTTGCCCTGACTAATCTAACAGTGGGGATGGGCTTTCATGTAGCTCAACCCAAATGGCAGGGCTGGTATAAGAATAGACACGAATGTGCTCACTCAGTATCAATAGAGGAGACTGATTTTGTAAAAACATTGCAAGGAGAAAGATGATTTAAACCCATTTGTTCCGTCCCCAGAACAACGATGTGTAAATTGTGATCACTCTTGCACTCCAAGTGTCAGTTTTAATTTGAGTCTTTTGTAAACCACTTGATTGTTGAATATTGTGAAGAAATTTAACCCCCTTGGAAGAAATCAGAAAGAATCCTGCTACTGAGGTAATTAGATACAAATTTGAGTGGGGATTTTTTTAATAAAGATTAAATGATCTGTTCAACTGTTTCAGGCCCTACTTGAGATACACACACCTGTGTCTAGCTTGTAGAGCATTTCCCTCATTAATTAAGAGCACTTTTCTTGTGTTATTACTTAATTGGGTATCACAGGGAACCTGATGAGACAATGAAATGGTCTTAATTGCATACAAACTAACTGCGTGATACTCCGCATGCTGGAGTGCTCCACGGCATGACCCCAGCTTGTCATCGTGTGCTGATGGCCACGGTGCTTGCTCAGGGGAGAGGGAATTCCTCCTGGAGTTCATGCAGCACGAACCACAGCCACAGGCTGGGCAGGGAGCGGCTGGAGAGCAGCTCTGGGGACAAGGATTTGGAGGTGCTGGGGGATCAAAAGCTGGACATGCCCTGGCCATGCGCACTGGCACCCAGAACCCCCCCCCTGCCCTGGGCTGAGGGGGGATTCTGCCCCTCTGCCCCTGTGCTCAGGTGAGACCCCACCTGCAGAGCTGCCCCAGCCCTGGGGCCAGCAGCACAAGGACCTGGAGCTGCTGGAGAGAGCCCAGAGGAGGCCCCGGAGCTGCTCCAGGGCTGGAGCCCCTCTGGGAGAGCTGGGGGTGCTCACCTGGAGAGGAGAAGGCTCCAGGGAGAGCTCAGAGCCCCTTGCAGGGCCTAAAGGGGCTCCAGGAGAGCTGGAGAGGGACTGGGGACAGGGGATGGAGGGACAGGACACAGGGAATGGCTTCCCACTGCCAGAGGGAATAGATGGGATATTGGGAAGGAATTGTTCCCTGTGAGGGTGGGCAGGCCCTGGCACAGGGTGCCCAGAGCAGCTGTGGCTGCCCCTGGATCCCTGGCAGTGCCCAAGGCCTGGCTGGACAGGGCTTGGGAGAACCTGACCTGGTGGAAGGTGCCCCTACCCATGGCAGGGCATGGGATGGGATGGGATGATCTTAAAGGTTCCTTCCCACCCAAACCATTCTGGAGGTGTATAAATTAAGCACTTTCCTTTAGTCAATTTTCCCCACTTACCAGACTTCAGAAGTTGTCCATGTTTGACAACATTCAGTTTTGAGCCATCTAAACACTCTTGGCTGTTTACGTTTCCCAGGGATGTCTCCCATTTCCCAGGGATGTCTGTTTCCCTGCAGTTTCAAACTGATGATTACAAAGGTAAATGACCATGTTTAACTTTTAAAAATACTATGTAAGACTTGCTTTCTGTGCTTGTGCACATGTGCTTCTGGACAGCCAGGGGCTTGCGTGGAAGCAATAAATTTTTTCTTCTGGGATTAATCCCTACTCTGCTTCTTCAGCTTCTTCATTTTTTTTCATTTTCTGTTGGGAGAGTGGAAATGAGAGTGAAAGAAGGAAAAAACTCTTCCCCATGTCATGTTTGCCTGTGCTCATCTTTCCCCAAGCAGCAGGTAGATGTGTCAACACCATGAATTATGGATGGAGCTGCTGGAGCCCATGGAGCGCTGCAGATCCTGTTTTATTCATCCCTCAGCAGCAGAACTCCCCGTGGGACTGGGAAAACCCAAAACCTTCCCATCTTCCACTTGGGAAGTTAGTCCTGGATTATACTGATTAAAACTTGGCAAGGAGAAGCTGGAGAGCTTTCACACCTTTCCAGTATGGAAAATTCTCTTGTTCAAGAGGATATTTCAATCTAAAAAACAGTTGTCAAAGGCAAACTTATGTTTTTCTCTCTTGGAAATGAACTCTTTTGCAGTGTGCCAAGGTATTTTTTTAGGTTTAAGGGGAAGAGATGGCAAGAGATTTCCCATCAAGGCAAGGGAAAGACAAAAGCAGGGACTCAGCATGGACTGTGTGTGACACAGGAGCTGAGTTCTTGTATGACTTGGATCAGGATCTGTAGTTTGTCTGGATTTTTGCTTTCCATATCCCTAGAAAGGAATGACTGATATTTCCCATGCAAGGCTGTTTTCAGGCTTCTTGGACAAAAATGTTGCAGGGATTAATTATATGGCACAAAAACCCTCGTAGCTCTGGGGTTTGGCATTGGTGCCACTCAAAAGTGATGGTGAGAGCTGAAGAAAAAGCTGGATTTTATCATGCCCTGAACTCCTCGAGTGCCTTACACAGTCCTAGCAAAGGCAGAGTGGCAGTGAACCGACATCCTTTATCTTCTGGATTTTTGTATTTTGATTTTATGCCCATTGCAACAGTCATCATCCAAGGAATTCGATAGTGGGAGGATCTGAATGGATTCCACTTCCATTCTGTTTGTTGTCGTTACACCCGGTTTAATTTTTCCTGCTGTATTCCTGTGTATAGACACAGCCGGCGTATGACTGCATTCCTGGTGGGGAAGGGTGGGACAGCTGGGTTTTACCATTTACCATCCTATTTCAGGTAGTTTTTGCCTTCCTTTTATTGTTTTCCGTAATCAGTGTTTTGGATTATTATTGGATTTTGTATGAGGAAGGGCTGCAGTAGGTGTAATTTATTTTAAATACTCAATTTCTCTTAAAACTTCCTATTTTCTTGGCAAAGGGGATCCTGGAGCTTTGTCTGCTGGGAGAGGAAACGGTTATTTCATTTACCTACTTCTGGTTTTAAATCTATTTTTTAAATCTATTGCTGATTTTAATTGTATTTAAGAATCCCAGCTTGCTGATTTAAAACATTTGATTGTAAACTTGTTTGTTTTTTTTTAATTATGCTTTTGTTCTCCTAAAAGAAATTTCTACTCCCTGCTTGGTCAAATATCAGTCGTACACTGTTGTCCTTTCATTAAAATTAGAACTCCTTTATTTTGGCCACTACTTCTATGCACACTTGTTTAAGCAATGGCCTCTAATTAGTAATTTGAGAGTGTTTGTTTAATTTTTTATTATGTAGGAAACAGAGAATGATACATTTCAGTGATGATGTGTGCTAGGAACCAATGTCAAACTTCCCTTGGAAACTGGAATCCAGATTAATACAGCGTGGGGTGCACAAGTGTTTGTGTTCCTAGAACTGCTTTCCACGTGATGAATTCCTGAGAAAAGCAGCAGCCTTCTCCCAGAACAGACTGGGATGTCACAGCAGGAGTGATCTGACAGGTGTTTTCATACAGTCCCAGAATGGTTTGGGTTGCAAGGGACCTTAAAGCCCATCCAGTGCCACCCCCTGCCATGGGCAGGGGCACCTTCCACTATCCCAGGGTGCTCCAAGCCCCACTGTCCAGCCTGGCCTTGGGCACTGCCAGGGATCCAGGGGCAGCCACAGCTGCTCTGGGAATTCCATCCCAGTCCCTCCCCACCCTCACAGGGAACAATTCCTTCCCAATATCCCATCTAACCCTGCCCTCTGGCAGTGGGAAGCCATTTCCCCTAGTCCTGTCCCTCCAGGCCCTTGTGCAAAGTCCCTCTTTTGGATTGTTTTAGAAAGTATAAGGTGTGAACCTGTCTCAGCTTATTTGGTGTGGAAGATAAACATCAAATCGCCCACATGAAAGATGTTGCTTTTTTCCCCCTTTTTCTACCCAGATACTGAAGTGCTCTCTTGGATTTTGCAACAACCATTTTGCATCCCCAAATCTGTGTGTAAGCACCTGAAGAGGCTTTTAGCTAGCTGGCTGTGTGAGCAGAGCAGGACAGAGCAGGGCCGAGGTCAGGGGTACCAGGCCTTGTAAAACAATTTCAGCGTCTCTTTGTATGGATCTGTTTGTCTTGTGATCCATCAAAACCCAGCTGGGGAATTTGTCTGGGCTGATGGCTCGTTTCCTCCTTGGAGAGACCTTCAAAGGCTGCCATACAAGTGGTTGACATTCTTCTTCACAGACACATGGTTGTTCCAGGAGGTTCATTAATGCAGCGCTGCCTTCAAGCTTTTTGGAAATTTAAGGGTCTAATTCTCTCATTTACACCAGTGTGGAACCGGTTAGGAATTGTAATGACTCGAGCTTTTGTAGTCTGTGTACAAAAACGGAGATTGAATTTGATGGGTTTGGTGGGAATTGAGATCAGAAAGGAATATTAGATCATCTATGCTAATTATGAGTAAATGAGATGGTGCAAATTCTGAGCAGAAAACAAAATGCACGCTGTGATTCCTTACGGGATGAACTCTGTCAGGAGGAACTGATGGGTGAGAAGAGGGTGTTAATTGCTGAGGCTGCTCTGATGGGGCATCGCTGATGCTCACTTGGGCACAGTCCATGCAGCAGGCAAAGAGGGAATGGCATCCCTTCCTCTCTGGACTTAATCTGATCCTTGGGCTGATCGTGAGCACAGTGGGCAAGATGCTCTGGGCTGCCTGAGAAGAGGCTCCTGCAGAGCTCACAACGCCGGTGCTCTGGCACCTTTGTAGCTGCTGTTTAGGGAGCTGCAGGCTGGGCTTAAATTGTCCTTGATCTCCTTCTTGCCAAATCAGAGAAGTCCGGCTTCCTCACCTGGTTTTCCTAAGTCCTGTGCTGTGTGCAGTTTGAGGCATTAATGACTTCTCTTGACTGGCCAGCCAGAGCCTTCCACTGCCTAAAGGGGCTCCAAGAGTGCTGGAGAGGGACTGGCGACAAGGGATGGAGGGACAGGACACAGGAAATGGCTTCCCACTGCCAGAGGGCAGGGGTAGGTGGGATATTGGGAGGGAATTGTTCCCTATGAGGGTGGGGAGGCCCTGGCACAGGGTGCCCAGAGCAGCTGTGGCTGCCCCTGGATCCCTGGAAATGTCCAAGGCCAGGTTGGAGTTCTGACAATCTTTAGGGTCCCTCCCAACCCAAACCACCCTGTGATTCCTCTTAACATCAGCCTGTGGTGTTACTCAAGTAATCGATGGTGGTTTTGGACAAAAGAAGCCCAAGTATCAGCCCTGTTTTCCTTGTTTCTGGCTGCCAGCTGGATGTGGAGTCATTGATTGCTGTCCTTTGAGCACAGTGGTCCATATTGCTTTAAACACATTTAGACACATATGTTTGATTGTAATTATTGCCTTCATACGTAACTGCGAGGTTTTGATAGACTTGTTCAGAGCCTCCAAAAAGGAAAGTAGTGTAAAATGGATTTACATGGTCCAAGATCAGGACGGACTGACATAATCCTCTGTTTGGATGAAAGACCCTCCTGAAGCTTGGAACTGAGCTTTTTTTTTTTTTGGTCTCTTGGAAACAATTAATATTCAAGTAAAGATACTGAGTCCAAGATTTATTAAATCCTGATGGATCCTTCTGATGTGCGCTTGGAAAGCTCTTCTATGTTGGCCTGGCCTTTTATCTGCTCAGTCTTCAGATGCTTCCATTTTATCTATTTCTGAACTTCCAGAACCCCAGAAAGCCTTTAAGCCCAATTTAATATGGAATAGAGCAAAAAGCATGGTTTGATTCCAGACCAAGTCGGTCAGGCAACAGTTAGATAAGTATAATTAGACTTGTAATTGGAATGCGTTGTAGACAATTAGTTTTTTTAAATGTGTGTAATTTATTCCCAAGTAAAGGGTCAGAAGGACCTTGCTGTGAAAGAGGTTAAGGAGTAACATGTATAATTTCCAGGCCTTCTGATGCTCATGTCTGACACAGCTGGAGAGGAGCATGTCCATCTTTCCAATGGCAGCAAAAAATCCAACCTCTACAAGGTGAGTCAGGGCTTCTGTTCTGCCTTTGTCTCCCAGTATTCATTCCAAGAACAGCCTTAATAAATCCATGGGGGATGCTATAGCAGCAGTGATTTAGAGAATCTCCCATAAAAAGCTGAAGTCTGTGAGGTAACAAGACCCACTCTGTGGGAGTCCATTCACCTTTTAGGGAAGCTCCTGAGAAATGGGATCCAGTCTCATCCCAAACACTTGATTTGTGCTCTGTGTGGCCAGGGGCTGCAGGATCTCACCCACGCGGTTACACGGTGGCACTCGAGATGTTTTTCTTCCTGCAATCCTTTTGTCAGGAAAGGGGCAGCCCTTCAGCCTCCAAGGTCAGCCCAGGAAAAGGGTCTGCTTCCCAGACATGTGGTACTCATTTGCTTGGAATTTTTGACACCACTTACTACAATGCGGCACAGCTGCAAGTTCCCAGGCTCTTGTTTTTGGGGTAGGATTGAATGGTAAGAGAGGAATGCCCAGACATCTCCCTGGAATCTTACAACACAGCTTGCACGTGGAGTGGGGTGCGTGGGGAATGTGTTCCCAGGATTTAACAGATTCTGCATCATTATGGTTGGCCTTTATAGCTTTAGGAAAACAACCTCAGTGTGTTGGAGTCCTCGAGAATGGGTTGGTGGTGCTCGTGACCGGCTGCACCTGGGCTTTGCCAGAGTTCTGCGTGTTATTTATGGCTCACAGGCTGCACTGCGCGTGACCCAGGTTCTGCCGGCACAGATGTTGGGGCTGGGGATGGGTTCCATGGAAGGAGTCGGCAAAGGGGACTCACGGCTCGGTGTAGGATCAGTCAGCAGCAACAAATGCAAAGCCTGGCAGAGCAGGTTCTGGTTTCTTGCCTTGTGCTGTAATAGCAGGAGCAGTGTAACCGTATGATTAACAGCGAGAGTCCAAAAGTAGCAGGATAATAAATACTGGGAATTCAAAGGAAACCACAGCTTCTGGCAATTACAGAGTCTGTGCTGCAGAGAGATGGAGCTTCTGACTCCAGTGTTATTTGTGACCTACTTGGAACTGAAATGTTGCACGAGACTGTTTGTTTAATACTCAATTGCTATTTTTTTAAAAGTTATACCGTATTCGGGTTAAATACAATCCTTTGAACATGGACTGATAGATAAACATTCTCCACAGAAAATTCCATCAGTTCTTGTTGTCTTAATTTTTACTGCCAGCAAGTGCTCAGTGTGTTCCTTCTTTTTCCATTGCAAAAAACCCCAAACCTCCCTAACCTTTCCTATCATGTATCCAATATTTTATAGAGCAATCACAAAGGGTAGTAAATTGAGTAAAACATACTATCCTTGGCAGGATTTCCCTTATGACTAAATCCAATATGAACAAAGAGGACAAGGGCAAATAACTTCACTTATTCAGGTCATTTTTCATAAGAATCATAAAAATTAGATAGAAAAGGCCTATTAGATTATCTCTCCTCTCTTCCATTTTGCCAGTTCTGGGTTGTTCTCTACAGTAACCTTGTGAAATTTTACTTGTCCAAATGGAAGAAAGATAATTTTCCTGCTGGTTATTATATTTTTTGAGTGGAAAAGGATGGATGGTTTTTCCATCTGGGCTAGAAAATACTTCTTGTGCTTCTACAAGGCTCATTTTTAATTTCTACAGCTGTCTGCTCTTCAGCAGTTTTATGTTCCTCTTTTTGGGCACCATGATCTTATCGTGAGGCGTTTCCTACGCTTGGGCCCATGTTTTTAATTCCACCCCGTTATTCCAGTTGTTCAAGTATTGGAATAACCCTGAGGCCATCTGTAACAATTTCACCCCATTGTGTTCCTGCCCTTCAAGTACTCGCCAGGATTAATGTACCAACAACAACAGATTGTTCTTGCTGTATAGTGGGAAATGTTTATAATGCTCTTCAGATTAAAATAATATAAAATCCTCTTAAAAAGATGTTTCCCCCCCCCCAAGAGAATTGCCAGAGAAATATATATAAGATGACTTAAGCCCCCCCAAACAATAAAAACAAAGCCTCTTACAATGGTAAAGGACCATGAAGAGTTGGAGAGAAGCTGTCAGTGCAGCAGCTCTAGAGCTTGTGTTTAACTCCACACATGTGGTTTAATGCTGTGCTGAGCTTCTCACAAGCTGAAGAAAGCACTGGAATGTGTTTGATATTTGTTGCTCTAAATTACAGTTGTATCAGTATCATTAAAGTGTCCAAAAAATGCTAAAATTAATATGGGTTTGGAAGGAGTTGATGTTTAAGGAGTGTATGTGCTTATCTGCAGCTGAAAGGTCACTGGGTAAATTCTTCAATGATCCCAATGTTGTGGGGGTGCTCCTGAAATGACAGATCTTGTTCTGTTTCCAAAAAGAAAAGATCTGGGTTGGGATTTTGGAGCAAATGGGGATGTGTCTCATGCTGCTGGGAAATAGGGAATCATAGAGTCACGTCATAGAATCCCAGAACGGTTTGGTTTGAGAGGGACCTTAAATCCCATCCAGTCCCACCTCTGCCATGGGCAGGGACACCTTCCACTGTCCCGGGCTGCTCCAAGCCCCATCCAGCCTGGCCTTGGACACTGCCAGGGATCCAGGGGCAGCCACAGCTGCTCTGGGCACCCTGTGCCAGGGCCTCCCCTCCCTCACAGGGAACAATTCCTCCCCAGCATCCCATCTATCCCTGCCCTCTGTCACTGGGAAGCCGTTCCCTGTGTCCTGTCCCTCTAGGCCCTTGTAAATAGTCTCTCTCCATCTTTATTGTTGGCTCCTCCAGGCTCAAAGGCCCCAGTTAGGGGGCTGGAAGTGCACGTGGCCAGGCCCTGTCCACCTTTTCATCCCTCAGCACCCCCAAATCCTTCTCCACTGGGCTTTTCTCAGTGACTTCTTCTCCCAGGTTGTTCTCGTACCCCAACCCAGCGCAGCACTTGGCCTTGTTGAACCTCCTGATTCCCATGAATCTCCTGCTTCTCAAGCTTGTGCAGGTCCCTCTGGATGGCCCTGTCCTTCAGGAGTGTCACCTGCACTGCTCAGCTTTCAGGAGCAGTGGTTTGGTGGAGTAAAATGGTTTGGCACGGTTTTGGAGCGTGCACTGTGAGGTATCCTATGGATCCTATGGCAGCAGGTCTGAGACCACACATGTGTGTCATCTTCATCTCCTCAGCAGATCAGGAGTGAATTGCTTGAAGTGGAATTTTGGAAGGAAAATAAGGGAAAGGAATGTGGCCAGCTCAGTCAGGGGGGAATTAGTTGCCTTAGTCTGTTCTCATCCTAAAGGAGTCTCAGCATCCAGGGTTTGGACCTCCCCAGCCTCTGCTGGGTTCCTGAATTACTGCAGACTCCTGGGTGACGTTAGGGAAATCAGGCAAGTCTATAATTCATGAACGGGAGATGTACTGAATGTGACAGGAAAAACAAAGAGAAATTAGGATCCACAGAATGAACATTTGTGTCAGCAGCGAGGATTCTTGGAAGCTGGTTGTGGATCTTAATGGGACTGATATGCTGCTATAATAAAGGGAAATAAACCTTTAATATATAATAAAGCAGCTTTTTTTTTTGAGAATTGGGGTTTGATACATGTATTTGGTTATATTTTAGTCTAAAAAATAGGGTCTCCTGGTCAGACACATAAGAAAACATGGTTTTATGCTTAACAACATCCATAATAGCCCTTCTTCTGTCTCTATAGCCACATCTCATGTGTTGGGCATCCTGCATCCTGATCCCTGTGTGGGAGCACAGATCTGAGGGGTGCTATCCCTGCTCTCTGTGGCTCTTGCATTGTGAAGTTTGTCTGCCTTTTAAAATGGAAGAGGGGACTACAGTCTGTGGCAACACACAGGGATTTTACTTAAAAATACTCCTGTTTTGGGAAAGTGGTTTCACTGTGAAATAAAACTATGGCATCCTTTTGCTCCGTTCTCCATAAAATCCATGGATGGGAGGGTGGCCATGTACAGACTTGCTGTACATTAATTTTGTTTGCAAAAGCGCTGTAATTATACAGCTCTCCTGCCAGTTTGGCAGAGGAAGACAAGTAAAATCCCAAGCGGAATGCTTTCCCCATGAAAAGTCTTTCTGTAGGGTTTTTTCCTCCCTTAGCTTGAACATAATAACCTGATTGGCAAACCATTTAAAAAATGAATTGCAGGGCTTCCAGCGTGAGATGATTGGCTCCATAGGAGTTATGGCTTTTGCATACGTGGGGGAAAAATCCAACTGTGCTGCCGAGATCCGCTGGGATGTCCTCTCGGAGAGCCTGCCAGGCTGCAGTGACCTGGAATGCATCCAGCTGGTGCGTCACCTCTGCTACCAGCGCTGCATTTCTTCAGCTTTTAACTCAATTCCTGCTCTCAGTGGCAGCTGTTTAATTCTTCTGCCAGAGATAGCTTCAGGAGGGGGGGGAAAAAAAAAGAACTGCAAATAGAGGAATTGTTTAGAATATTGGGTCTAAACATAGATGATGGTGGTGAGAGCTGGTTCCATTTTTAGCTTCCTAAAGAAACGAGGCTTATCCAGCAGTGACATTTGCTCGTCGGCTGCTTCCTCACAGGTTGTGAATGCAGGGGTTAACTTCAGCCAAATTTTTATTAAAACCCAAGTTTTGCTCCAGGTTTTGGTGTTTAGTGGATGGGGACTTTTGACTTTGGAGCTCAGTGGTGATTTCTTTTTGACCACATGGCTGCAGGGCAGGGGAGGGAGAGGGGGTCTTACGAAGCATGGGAGCAGGAGAGGTGGAGAAGTGGGTGCCTCGCTGGTGTGTGAGCTCTGATATCAGGGTAGAGAATAAAAATCAGGGTAAAACCAGGCTTCAGGAGTTCCCCATCTCAAAGAGAGGCCTACCCTGTGTCACTAGGTAGGCTCCCACCAGGGAACGTCTTCTCCTGCTCTGTTCCCGCCTCTCCTTGTGCTGCTGTGGCCATTTGTGGATCACTAAGGCTTGGGAACGTTTTTGGCCGTGTTATTTGGAGCTTAGATGAGCTTAAGGCAGCCGTGAGAGTGAAGGCCGGCGAGAAGCCTGTCTGAGGCGCGAGTGGCTCCTCGCGGCCCACAAAGCTGCTTTGCCTTAAGGAGCCTGGCTCCGGGCAGGATTATCCGGCTGGCCGGGAGAGTGCCGTGGGAGCCAAGTGGGCATGGAAGTGTCTCTGGGGAGGAGGATCAGCACCTCAGTGTCACGCTCAGCGCCTCAGCAAAGGTGAGATACTGAGCTTGTCAGCTCGAGTCCTTGGGGTTTCTCTCCTGCTTTAGAATCAAACAGGTTCATTCGGGTGGAAGGGACCTGCAGGGATCATCCAGAGCACCTGGCTGGCCAAATTCACAGCCTGTTCTTAAGGGCATTGTCCAGGCGCCACTGACAGGCTTGAGGCGTTGACCACCTCTGCAGGAAGCCACTTGCAGCATTTGACCACCCTCTTGGTAAAGAAATGCCTCCAAATGTCCAGCCTAAGGTGGCCAGTGGGACAATCCTCTCTTGCCCAGCTCTTTGATGCATCCCAGGCTGTGGTTTGCTCTCCCCGCCGGCTCCAGCTGACCAGCACCCCCAATCCCTGTCTGCAGGGCCGCTCTCCGGCCACTCCTCTCTACGGATTGGGGTGGATTGGTACAAACATCTGCTGGACACGGCTGGTGAAGGCCATGTTCTCTGCTCCCACCCCCCGGCAGGCTTTGTGGCTGTGCATTCCTGGCTCCACCGGCTGTCGGAAAGCAGCAAGGCCGTGTCTTTGCGAGTCAGACCAACCTGGAGAATAAAAGCTGCAGCATTAGTTGTGGAGAGGACTTTGCCCTGTTTGGGGTCTGGCTGAAACATTTTAGGATTTAGTGATGGGAAATGCTCTGGCTGCGGAGCTCTTTGAGACGCCCTCCCAGAGTCTGTGGGGAGCTCTCGGCCGAGGGAAGTAAACTGGTGACCTGGAAAAAGAAAATGAAGGAATTAGTCTGCTCGACAGGGAATGCCATGCTGGGATTTATTTTGATTCTTGTGAAAGTAGCAGTCCAAAAGGTCTGAAATGCAGTGAAAATTTGTGTTTTGTAATAGGAGAGAAAAAATACATACTTCTGAGATATATATATATATAAAAAATATTGAGATTGGTTCCTGGGTGGGGCCTCTGGGAGTGCTTTGGAGAGGCTACTCTGCATGATAGCCTTTATTTAGCAACTGTCATGCCCGTTTGTAGGATCTGTAGTGATAGAACCTGTCCTGGGAAATGTCTGAAATCCAGAATCATGAAATATTTAGTGGACCGTTCACTGCTAATGGGCTCCAGCCCTGCGCCAGCACCACAGGATCAGTAACAAAAGGCTCTGTGTACCAGTGCCAAGCTGCCTGAGACTGCTCTGAGTTTGTTCAAGTCTTATTTCAGGTTTTATCAAAAGCAAAATCTGAGTCCAGCAAGGCAGGGTTTGGTTGGTTGAAACCAGCAAAAGCTTGTTTTATTTTCCTTGCTCAGAGGAAACCTGGGATATGTCATGTGTGGCATACACAGAAGTGAGTTATTTTTTTTCAGCAGTAGATAAATTGATGTGAGAAAAAATACACAGTATTGATTTTCCTTTTCCTGTGGCTTTTGAGAGGTTGTTAATGCAGCAAGTACACAAGAGCACTCGTATGTCTGTCTGCACAGTAATCGCTAATAAATTGACTTTCTTAAAAACAATTTTTAGTCTGTAGTTTCAGTGACTTGATTTGTAGAGTAGATGATATCTCCTGGCACATAATTACTCATTTTTGGGCTGTGTAAAAGCAGGGAGGATAAATTTTCCTGCATTATCTGTAGCACTGAACATCTCTCCTATTACTCATAAAAGTTTTTTCTCTGCGTCTTCTTCCTTACTGTAGCTGAGCAAAGAGGTTTTTAAGGATCTGAGGCTTTTTTCACTGTTAAAATTTACAGTGCAGACACTTTCTAGAGCTAATTCTTGTGCATTCTGACACAGCAGTGGTCACGATCATGACAAGGACAATGATTTATACTCAGGGGACCAACAATTCATTTCTCTCAGTGTCTTCAAGTGACTGCACAGAACTTGTTTTCCTTTGGGGAGAAAACCCCAGACCTGCAGCAGGACCCACGGTGATAATCATATTAAGAGCACAGTGAAAGCGATTTGATGACATGTGACAGAATGTGACATGCAAGGCCCTGTCAGTCTGGTGGTGGTGATGACCTGCGGATGCTGAGGAAGGCAGTGGGGAGGAGCTGACCCATGGAACGGGATGAGGTGTTTGTTCATGCTTGGGGAATCGTGGTGGATGTCCAAGGGAAGCACTTCTGATCCTGATGCATAGGTGGGCACGTGGTGATGCTTAGGAATCACTGGTGTTCGTGGACACTTTTGTGTGTTGCTCTTGGTTCATGCTGTTCTGGGCTTGCAGTCAAAATTTGGGGGTCATGAACATTTTCTTCCCGTTACCCAGTGCAGGATTGCATTGTGTCCAATTTCTTCTGGATATGCTCTACGCAGTCAGTGTTATCTGGGATTTGTTGTCCCAGAGGTTTTGTTCTAAAGCCTTGTAGGTTGCCATGGTGGCACAGGGACCATGTTGTCACTGTTGTGAGAAGAGACAGACATTGATTATGTTGCTCTGAGGTGATTTATTTCAAATAACTCCTTGTCTTGACAGTCATCTGGTGATCTCAGTTCTCATACAGTGCTCCTTCTTCAGCATCGTTCCTGACAGGATTTTCCTGATTATTCCCTTGCTCTTTGCTGTTGTTCTAATGTACCACTTGTTTTTAGCCACTTTTCTGGTTTTTGGTCTTTCTTCCCGTGGTGGTTCTCAAGGTCCTGCCAAATCACCGATCTCCACTGGGAAACCTTTATGTGGAGGAACAGTGAGTCTGTGAAGGAACAGTGACTGCATTGTGAGGTACAAAGTGAAATTTAGGACTTTTAATTCTTGCACATTCACAGCATTGCTTCCCCCCCCCCCNACTTTATGTCCTGTTTACAGTGCAAATGGTTTCTGCAGGAGGGCCTTGGACATCTGTGTGTTTGGCTGTTTATTGCAGAAGGCTTTTAGTGGGTCAAGGAAACACACGGAAGGGAACTTTTGGAGTGGCCTGTGAGATGATTTTGCTTAGCTTTGTTTTAGCACTTCTTGCACAAACCTGTTCCCTCCCCTTGGGTCGCAGCTTTCCAAGCTGTGCCAGCAAGAGCAGAGTCAGGCTCTGCTAAACTCAAATAAAGCACGGGGCACATTTAATTTGCATTTATGCAGAGGTGCTTAATTACAAACACTTCTCGTCCTGCCGCAGTACTCCCGGTACTTCCTTGATTGCTCCCAGTGGGGAGCTGAGCAGCTTTGAGGATGGATGTCGTTCCCTTAGATTTAGGAAGGTTTTGTACATCCAAAGGAGTGGTGGGCTGTGAGATGGATGAGTAAAGGTCAGTGGTTTGATGTACCCAGAGGGCTGGTTATTGCAGGATGTAATCATGGAATCACAGAAAATACTGAGTTGAAAAGGACCCCCAAGAATCATCGTGTGCAAATCCTGGCCCTGCTCAGGACAACCCCAAGGATCCCACCATGAATCCCACCCCAAGGATGTGTGTGAACCCTCCCTGAGTGTTCACTGTGAGACCACCACTTCTAAACTCTGTCTCTCAAGGGTTTGGTAGGTGGGGCAGGATGCACCATCTGTAAACCCATGGATGAATTGGAAGAAAAGCTTGTGGTGAGGCAGGAAAAACAACCCCAAACCTGAGCTATTGCCTGAGGAAACATGGGAATCCCCATTAGAAAGATTTAGATTAGAAAACATGTCTGCCGGGAGTTTGGCTCTTGGAATTCCATCAGGGCAGTCCCACCTTATTTTCTTCTAAAGATAAAAGAAACCCCACCAAAACCCATGCTGAAAATACACTGCATGTCTGTATTATTTATATGTCTAGAACCGGATATCCTCTTGCAGTGCATCCATATCCTCTCATGAGAGGGTCCCAGGATATTCCAGGAACCACTTTGGACATGCAAGCCTTAGATTCAGCTTGGAAATCATCAGGGAAGTATTTTCTACTGAAATACAAATATCCCCTTCTTGCTCCCTCAAAAAACATTAAAGCCTGTTTGGAGGAGTGAAAGTGCAGTACAACATTTAGTTATAAATTGAAGATTTCCAAGCCATGTTGACTTAAAGCATCTGTTAGTGAAACGTGTCTGCTCTGCAGACAGTTTTTGTACTTGTGCTGTGCAAGCACATTTCGAACAAGCACAGCAAATGTGCTGCTGAGAACAATCCAGCGGTGCTGCTTGGGTCATTTAGATGACTTAATAGGTCTTTTCTTTTTCCTTGCTATCTGTATTAAATCAATGATTCATATAAATTATGCCAAAGGGAGTTAATTGTTATTGCATGGTATAAAAAGCTGCCAAACTAAGGGCAAAACTCTGATTGCAGCACATGAAATAAAATGGAGTTGTGTTCAGATTGCTGAAAGCATAAAATGGCTGAACCTGTCACCCCTACCAAAACAGCCTGGACTGGAATTCCTTTGGAAACAGTGGCAGTGGAAGGCTTCCACTATCCCAGGTTGCTCCAAGCCACATCCAGCCTGGCCTTGGGCACTGCCAGGGATCCAGGGGCAGCCACAGCTGCTCTGGGCATCCTGTGCCAGGGCCTCCCCACCCTCACAGGGAAGGATTTGTTCCCAGTATCACATCCAACCCTGCCCTCTGTCAGTTTAAAACCATTCCATCTTGTTTTATAATGTGAGAGTTGAAACACTGCCTGTTGTGTGAAGGAGGATGGAAAAAGATACACTTTTAGGAATTGTTTGGAGCAAAGTCCGGGGGTTTTTTGTACAAGGAAAAGTGGTTTTCAAGTGGTCAGCACCGGGAAATAAAATAGAGGAGGGTGTGGAATATGTAGGTGTGGGGTAGGATGGAGGAGGACAACATCGGGGGGATGTTGGCAGAGCAGAGTGGTTTGGAAGGAGAACGTGGATTTGTTGGAGCCAATGGGAAAGTTCGGGAGCACCATGAGACACCGGAAACTTGGGAAATGGCAATGCTGGAAATGAGGAAATCCACACTCTGCAGTGACTAAATAATTAATAAGGGACCATTCTGTGCTCAGTTGGTGACCTGACCCAACAGCAGGAGCCAAATGTGTGGGGTAAGGATTAACGTGCCTTAGGCAAGGTCTGGGCCGGGATTGGAACAGGAAATGATTAAAGTCCTTTGCAAAAGCTGGAGGAAAGCTCATTGTTTTGCTCTAATATTACCAGGAATTTTTATAATCTATGTGCAGTACTCAGGAAGGTGAAGTAGCTGAGTGTTGGGGGGAGTCCCCCTATGATCTCTTTAAAAACTGGGGGATATTACTCTAAATTTTGGTGAGTTTTCCACCAGCTCTGTAATACCTGTCTCTGTGTGGTATAGGGAATTAAGTGAATAAAAATTAAGTCTACAGTGACAGAAATTGCCAATGCCTTCTAAAGGAAGGAGAGATTGGGACTGCTTTAAACAAGTGCTTAATAAACCCCAGTGAAAGAAATGTTGACTTAACTCATTTTTAATTGCTTTTAAGCTCTTAAGTGAGTTTGTTATTGAAAAGTAATTAAAGGCCTTGAAAGATTGTGGGGAACTTTGGGAACACCTTTATGGAAAGGCAGTTACTCACTTTAAAATAATTTTTATTGCTACCTAATCTGTCTGAATCGCTCAATTAATTACTTAATGAAGTGTGGTTCAGCGCAGGGATGCTGTTCAGGTATGGCAGAATGTGTGTGCTTTGGGTATAATGGAAAGCAAAAAACCCGATAAACAGTCAGTTGTTGCTTTGGGAAAGTTTATGGATAAGAAAAAAAGCAAACCAGTCAGTTTTGTGGAGCCCATTTTTGCCCAGAACTCCTTTTCCCAAGACATACATGAGAACTAGAATGGGTGAATTTTCTAGAGCTGAAAGGTTTCCTTTGCAGAATCACAGTTTAAACAATGTTTTCATCAGTGTGACTCAGTTGGTTTTTCAGATGGAATAACTCCAGCAGGAAGTGTCTCTGTCAATACAACAATCTCCAAATTGATTTTGTTGTCATGTTTCCATTGAGGACAGTGGAAAAAAGATTCAAACGCTGCCTTTTGTGTGGCTGCAGTGGCAAAACATCCTGAAGGGATCAAGGGCTATTCTTAACCTGGAATTCAGGTTGAGAGAGAGGATTCTGCCCCTCTGCCCCTGTGCTCAGGTGAGACCCCACCTGCAGAGCTGCCCCAGCCCTGGGGCCAGCAGCACAAGGACCTGGAGCTGCTGGAGAGAGCCCAGAGGAGGCCCCGGAGCTGCTCCAGGGCTGGAGCCCCTCTGGGAGAGCTGGGGGTGCTCACCTGGAGAGGAGAAGGCTCCAGGGAGAGCTCAGAGCCCCTTGCAGGGCCTAAAGGGGCTCCAGGAGAGCTGGAGAGGGACTGGGGACAGGGGATGGAGGGACAGGACACAGGGAATGGCTTCCCACTGCCAGAGGGCAGGGATGGATGGGATATTGGGAAGGAATTCCTGGCTGTGAGGGCGTTGAGGGCCTGGCAGCCTGTGGCTGCCCCTGGATCCCTGGCAGTGCCCAGGGCCAGGCTGGACAGGGCTTGGAGCAGCCTGGGATAGTGGAAGGTGTCCCTGCCCATGGCAGGGGGTGGAATGGGATGGCCTTCAAGTCCCCTTCCAGCCCAAGCCATCCTGGGATTCCATGATTTTGTGATCCTCCCCCAGGGATGCCAAACACAAGTAGCCACCAGCTGAACTCTGGGCTGTGGACAGCCTCCTTTTCCATCTGACAGCTCAGGATGTTTCCCGTGCACCTTGTGGCCAAATTGGGAGCTATGAAGGGAATGGGTAGAGTACAGCGAAATAACGGTGGGAAATCAAGTGGAAATGGTGCAGTGGTGGGTGGAAAACCTTCCTGAAGTTGAGGTAAGTGCCACCCACTTCTCTCTCATCCTTCCCAGAGCAGGGCAGGTCATCCCCCTGGCAGAGGCAGTCCGGGTGGGATTGCGGTCATCCTTAAACTAGATATCATTAGGCCTTGCACCGATCCTGGCCACCTTCCTCAGCATCCTTGGAGATACCCTGTCTGGTCCTGGGGACTTCTACGTCCCAAACTGATTTAATTAGTGCATATTTTCCGTGCTCTATTGGCAGTAGGATCTGTCTCCCCAAACTCTGCTGCTCAGCAGTGCCTAGAGCTGAATGATTCTGATATTCCAGTTATTCTGAGTTTGGAGATTGAAGAAAATCCCTTCTCAAAAGATGGCCCATGTAAATTGAAGTAGATTATTAAAGTAGACTGGAACTTACTGCCCTTTGCTTTTCTAAGCACAATGGAGTGAAAATCAAGAATGAGGGCATTTATCTCCAGTGTGTATTTTTTTGGATTACAAACTTTGGCAGATGTGGTGCAGAACGATATTTCTTGGCAAACTGGCATGTTTGAAAGACTGGCCTTAGAGAAATGAGTCTCTTTTAAACAGAGCTAAATATAAAAGCAAACCAGCTCTCACTCTGTTTAAATCTCTCTTATCTGCTGATAGGAGTTCAGATTAGAGTGTCTGACTTAAATATGTTGAATCCACCCATCCTGCTGCTGCATCGACTCCCAGCTCAGCACCTGAAATCCAGGGCCGACAGGAGCAGAGAGCCCAGTGCTGATATTTCAGTATCAGTTGTCCTTTTCCTGCTCTTTGGCTCCAAAAGCACCCCCTCCAGTTTTCCAGGGGATTAGATTCCTTTTTTTTTTAATCAGTAACTGGTGAGTAAGTAAAAATGCGGATGGGATTTGCCTCTTTTCCTAAGCTCGCTCTGCCCTTCTGGCCTTCTGCTGGCATCCTCCAAGTGGGAAAGTTATTCTGAGGATGCAGTGGAAGTGATGTCAAAGGGAGGTGTGGTCGGGGTGATGTTCAGAATCCTGACGTGTGTCACTTGTCTTTTGTGGGGGCCGAGCCAACAGGATGTTCTTGGAGGAAGAACGATGCCCAGCTTTGCCAGTTTAATGATTTCCTCACTTACCTTGCCTCTGGAGTTCTCACTTGTGTCCTGCCTGTACAAAACCAAGGTGGCTCTGTGGGATATTTAATACTCTGGACTTTGAAGAACCCTCCAATTTTACAAATTCTTTGCACACCTGGAGATGCTGAGTCATTGTGCGTTTTTCCATGGAGTTTTCCTGGAGGGAAGTTTTCCCGTGGCGGATGTGTGCAAGGTGCTGCTGAAGCACACGGCCCTTTTCACCCTCTTCCTGAAAAGCTCCTTCCCCTCCAGACTGGCCAAAGCCATTGCTGGTGATTCCCAACAACTCCAATTCTTCCACCAGTTTGCCGAGACGAGTGCTGGGGATGGGTCTTTGGCAGGAATAAGCTCAGGAGCTGGAAGGAGCCTTTCCCTCCTGAGCATCATCAGTGTTTGGGGAATCCAGGGATGAATTCCTGCTGGTGCTACCCTTCTTGCTCCATGCCAGTTCTCCTGGCTGTGTCCTGTACTTCCTAACTCCAGGGTGGAGCTTTCCCAGGGAGCTTCCCTCCTCCTGTGCTGCCTGTTCCCGGTGCTGAGCTCCCTGGGATGTGCCGGTCCAGCTCTCCCAGGGCCATCTGGTGAACCAGATCAGGGAACAGCAAACCCAGGATATTTTTAACCCGGATCCCTTCCCTAATCTGGGTCTCTGTACAGCTCCGGGGCGGTCCTGGTGGCACAAAGGCAACTGCCAGTTTTTAAGGAGAGGGAAGACAGGAAGGAGCTTCCAGCCAGGAACGACCCTGTGGTTTCCTGCAATGTTCTCTGCCTTCCAAAATTATTTCTTTCCATGCCTTTATTTCCTGCTAGGTATTTGCACAGATGTTTTCGCTTCCAGTTGCTCCAGGCAGATCTCGTTGGATAGTGTTTTTTGCCAATAACTCTGGTTTCTCAAGATTTTTTTAATTTTTTTTTTTTAAATGTGCCCGGAACAGAATGGAATTCGGATCCGTTCTGGAGAATCTATATATATATTCATTAACATTTTGCCCTACTCTTCCAGAATTTAGGTCCTAAATGCATTAGGCTCCATGACAAATGTCTCTGGTATCCTCTCTGTGGTGTCTCCTTGCTCAAAGCTCAACACCACACCCTTCACTATTGCCTTTATATTCTGTGCCTTTAATTCTGTTCCCTGTGTGAGTAAAGGTGTCTGAATAAACCTTCACAATGAACCTGCCAGGGCTTTTCCCAGTGTCCAAATAGATTCTCATTAATCCCTCTTTTGTAATGCCGGGAAGGGTTGTGTTGGAGTGTTTTGCTTCGATTTTATTATTTTTTTTTCATAGAGGAAAAGGTCACACTGAGGCTGCTCTCGCTGAAAGGTTTATTTTTATTTCTAAGACAACGGCTGCATATAATTTTTAATGCTGCACTTTCTGGAGGTTGACTGTTGTCAGTAGTACAGTTAATATTTCCTTCAATTAAAAATAATCTTAGATAATGAAATTGTTTTCTTTTCATTACAAAGTCATTTGTGACTTAGAAACCCCGAGGTGCCTTATAATATATAAATTGCACAAGTGAGAATAATTGTTCCAGAGTCAGTTCTAGAAGAAGTTTGGGAAAATTGTTGAAAACAGGAAGTAAAGAAATTGAACGTTGACTTTTGGGGAACTTTTCCCTTTCCATTTTGTGGAGTTTGGTTACTCAGAGGGCTGAACTCAAAATACTGTGGAATAGGATTTGACCCTGCAGAATGTCAGACATTTGCTGAATGTTTTTATCTTTGTTTGATAAGAAGTTGTGGAGTGTATTTTCATGCTACCACTATTTTATCAGAACCCTCTGCAATCTACCAAAGCAGGTGTTTTAATCATCCTAATGAACTCAATCTATTTTATAATCCGTCTACCCAGCTCCTACCACTGGAGTCCAATTTTATGGAAAGAAGAATGGAAACAATGGATAAAAAAGGAGAAATATAGATGGATAATTGTAATAAGATCATCATTAAAGTGTAGCTACTAAAACAAAAGAAGAGAATTAAATTTGGGGCATAGGAGGGAGGATAGAATTAAAAATCCTGTTTTGCTGATTGAAACAGCACATGGAGTTGATGAAGATGTTAGGGAACAAGCTTCCCTACTTAGCAGCTGCAGTAATCTTATGAAATATTAAGAGATTTAATCTCTTTCATAGCAAGAAGAAAGTGGGAAGGGAAGGAGGAATTCTGGGCTGCCGGAACCTACTTTGGTTTCTTTGCTTAACTTGACAGGAGAGATGGAGAGGGACTTTTTATGGGAGCTTATAATGCCAGGACGCAGGGAATGGTTTCCCACTGCCAGAGAGCAGGGTTACATGGGATATTGGGAAGGAATTGTTGGCTGTGAGGGTGGGGAGGCCCTGGCACAGGGTGCCCCACAGGTAGGGCTGGGTTTTTCTGTGTTCTTGAAGTTTTCCCTGCCTGTAGTCTGGGACTTAATCCCAGATCACTCCTGATGGACATGGTCATGCCAACAGGACTTCCCAATGTTGTGCTATTTCCCTACATTTTCCAAATTAATACCTCCTCACAAATTCATTTGGTTTTTCTCGTTCTTTAATGAATGTTTTTGCACTTCCACTCAAAGGCACTGATTGGGGCTGATTGTTTTTCTGCAAATACATCCAAATTTGGTCAATCCTGAGTGTTCTCTTCTGGTTTTTGAGCGGTGGCAGAGGGCAGGGATGTGTGTTGGCAGCTGGACAGCCTCCTTCTCTGCAGCTCATCACAGCTTCTCTCTGCAGCAGCAGCAGCATCCACTCACTCTGAACTGAATCATTTTGACTTCTAGTCAAGAAAAAACAGAAAAGAAGGGAAAATAATCCAAAAAGGGTGAATCTGCTGAGTGGCAGCACAATGCCAGCAGGTATTGATGCTGTTGCAGCTAAAGAAAGATCCACTGCCAAGGTTAATGAGAGGTGGGGACTGTTGTTCTCTCTCTCTGTAGCAGCCAGAGCCGAACAAAAGGGGGAATGTTTGGAGAATCCCTCGGCATTAAAGATTGTGGCAGCGCTGTCCTCCTGCCAAATCCTGGAAACCCTCTGGACATCCAGCGCCGCTGGACACGCACCTTTAGTGTTTGTGAGCAAGAGCCTATGGACTTCCTTGGTTTATACAAACATAACGATGTAAAAATATTCCAAAATGGGGACTTGGAGCAAATTGAGGTATCAAAGCAGCTCTGAAATGGAATAATAATGATAAAGGTGTGGGGATTGAGGTGTGAAAGCAGCAGAAGGACGGGTTGGTGATCCCGTGGTTGATGCTGAGCCTGGTGGAGCAGGCAAGGCTTGCTTTCCCGAAATCCAAGGGGGGAGGAAGATGCGGGGGAGGTGGTTTTCTCCCCCATTTGCTTGAACTTATTTTCAGCTTCTTTCTTGCCACAAAAGGAGTAATTTGTTTAATTTTACAAAATGTTACTGAAGCTGTTGGAAGTGGAGCTGCAGCCCACGTCTTCTTGATAAATGAGTGTGTGTATTCCTGGAAGGAAGTTAAAATGGGGCTGTGTTATATTTGGTACCTCCTGAAGCACTGAGGCTACTTTGAGTACAGAATGTGCTCAGAGAGAGACTAATTTGCCACTGCAGAGTTTGATGGGATGAGATTTGTCAAGTCCTTGTCTCTGCTGAAATTAACTTATGCTTTCCTCTCTCTCCTGAAGATATTTTAGGGTTCTGTCTTTGAATTGAAGGGCCATAAAAACAAGTCAAAAAGCCTGAAACCAGGATTAAATTCCAAGCAATGAATATGCTTCTTATAATGTACAAATACGGAAGTCAAGCACCCGTGGAAGCAGCAGGTGGAGATGTTCCTGACCTGTTTCCCTGAGTGTGCTCATGCTCCTGGTAGCACCAGTGTTGGAATTATTTGGACCCTGGAGCATCAGCAGGGTGGGTTTTGACTTCTATGCAAGGATGTAATCTCTGATGGCAGGTGGTGGCTTCCTGCAGGGGGCAGGAAAAAGAAAGATTCAGTAAAAATGAAGATTTTACATTTTTCTGTTGATTTACAAATTCATGCTGTTTCATTAGCTGGCTTGAAGGGTCTCATGGTGTAATTCTACAGGGAAGGGTGGGATGTGCCAGCACTCCCAAAGAAAACCTCAGTTGTTATACTGGATTCAATGTTTTCTGCCTCCTGCTTTCTCCCCCAGAGTGTTTTTTGAGTGAATGTAAACTAATACAGGATCAGTTGTTAGAAACCATGAAAAAATATTTAATGTAAACCTTTTGGTACTGGGTTGATTAAAATAAACAACTGTTCTGAGGAGCTGGTCCTGCTTTGGGAACAGTAGGGTTTCTGTTCCTCCCTATAATGCATAAAGCATGTGGAGTGCCCTGAGAGCTTTTTTTGGGTGCTGTACTTTATTTTGAGGGATTTCATTTTCAGTTCTCTGAGCTTTTGTGTCAGCTGGGAGGGGAGGATGTTGGAGTAACATGTAAAACTCAGGCTAAAACCTGTTTAGTACCAAATCCTGAGAAATAGCTGGTAAACAAATATTTAAATGAAAGCCTGGACTTTGTTTTCTCCCTCTGGAAAGCTGGGAAGGCCTTGGTGTTATTGCCAGCTCCGGCATCCCTTCCTTCTCCTCTCATCCTGCATTTCCAGCGCTCCTCCTTTTTTTGCCTGCATTTCTTACATCTGCCATTTCTCCTTCTGCTCCAGTGGAGGTGAAGACCGCTCTGAGCTGGGAAGAGCCGTGTTTTCTTCCGGCAGGTTTTCCACAGAGCCTCACAGGTGTTTTTCTCTCTCTCTCTCTCTCTGTTCTTGCTGCTGCAGAGCTCTGGAATGCTGTGAAGACTCCCTGCCCAGGCACACTCCTCTCCGGATTATCTCCATCCCAAGGAAGCTCGTATCCAAGAGGTACCAGTTCATCCTGTCTTTCTGCCCTTCCATTGTAGCACTTGAGTTCAGCTGCTCCTCCCAACACCTTTTCCCTGCTCCCTCCAGACAGGAAACCTTGGATGGCGTGGAGATTGTAGGTGTTGCTGTTTGATACGGTTTGGACTCTTCTTTCTATTACATGAACTTTGCTACAGAAGCACTTCACATTTTGAAATGAGAAGTGATTTCTGGGTCAAGAAATGCATAAGGTGAAGCTCCAGCAACACTCTGTGCCTGGTGTATTTTATTGTGTTGATTTAGAAAGTTAATAAACATCAGGTCTTCAGCAGCCTGAGTAAAACACACAGTACTTACAGGCTGTTCCTATAAAGAATTGTGAGAGAGTTTCTAGTGTTTATTAGTCTTAATATCTTCCTAGTAAGTAATGCATTTTTGTTTTATATTGAAAAGGAGACTCGTGTTCATTAGCTGGGTCAAAATCCCCGTGTTGGTGCAGACATGATTCCTGCTATAAACTTCTGTCATTTGCCTGGAGACAGACAAATTGTTTTCTAATAGTTTCTATTTCTTGGGGGAAGAAAGCTGGAAACAATGTTTTTAAATATAAACTTTGCAGTGTAATTTGGTTGGAGCAGGTTCTATCTTAACTCTTTATTTTGGTTTATAGTGCCCAGCATGATGAGACCTGAGCAGGTCAAGCCCTCTGAGCATACACATATATATATATATATAACATATATATGTATATGTGTGTGTGTTTATGTGTGTATAAGAGAGCTAAATATGTTATAACAGTGGGAGAACACGATCTACAGGAGCTGTGAAACAGGAATATACCCCCTCAGGAAATCCCTCTGGAAAGTATGCTGGGAAAATGTCCCTGTGTGCCTGCCCTTCAATTTTCCCTTGGGGATTCACACTTCCCTGTTGGGCAGAGAAGACACTGGGGTGGCTGAAGTGTCTGTCTGACCCCATCCAGCTGTTCTTGTGCAGGAATATGGAAAAACCAGCGCTGACTCTGGTTTTTTCCATTTTGTATGTTTTGCTGCTCACTTAATGACATGAGCTTTAAATGTCAGCTGCTCTTGGGTCTGCTGCGCTGCGCCGGGATCAAACCTTTGGGCACACTCTGACCCTTATCCTCACAATAATTTAGCACTCCAGCCCTGCTTTGGGAAAAGCTGCCCTAAATCAGTTCCTCCTCTTTGAGTACAGACAAAATCTGGGTATTTCTTCTTCTCCCGCCCTCAGCAACTCCCCCCAGCTTAGGTGGGATGGGACAGAAAATGCCAAAGATTTCAGAAAAGCTTTTCCTTACTTCTGCCAGCCTTGAGGCAACAACAGTGATCCCCTGTCCATCTCCTGCTTCCCCTTTTTCCCCTCTTCATGCTAGAAAAAAGGATACATTTTTTAAAAAAGGGACTTTGATGCTGCTCCTGTCCCTTTTTCCTGCATGGTTTCCCCCATTGGGACTGTGCATCTCCTTTGGGGTCTGAGAAGCAGAAATCCAGGGCTGTGGAAGGGCAGAGGCAAAGCCAAGGGTGGGTTTGATGGGTGGTGAGGTGGGAGAAGGGAGACAAAGTAAGGCTGGAATTGCTGGGAGATCCAGAGAACGAGATGGTGTTTCAAGTGGGAATGTGTGAAGTGTTGGCTTTGCATGAGAAAGCTCCTGCTCCAAGGGTTCCTGCTCCAATCCAACTCCAGATTAAGAAATTCTAAGCTCGAGTGTGGAATTGATGGAGGCTGTGGAGACTTGGCTGACCAAGCAGATCGGGGTTGCTCTCCAGACTGTGATTGCCCTGCTGGGGATCTCCAGCAGCCACTTCAGATATTTACTTTTGGGTGACTTTATCTGGAGTTGAACCCCTGCCTTTTAGACTCAGTGCTCATTCAGAAATCAAAAGGTGGAAGAAACTGAGTTAAACTTGAACGTGTGAGTGCTCCATGTCTTAACTCAGCTTACTTAGCTTGTATCCTGTGTGGGAAGTACCCCACTCCCCCACGTACTAATCGAAATTCCAGCAATTAAATAGTTAAACACGGTGTGTGTCTAAAATCCATGGGTTTCTATAAATACCTCTCTTATCTCTGTAATGGTTTGGTTTGATGTAAATATTTTTAAATGTGCTTTTACATTAGGCTGGTTTTTATCCAGCGTGTGTGAGTGGAATTTGGAACTAGGCCTGGACTTTATACTTCTGCTCCTCAATGTTTCTGAACTCATATGGAAAATTTCTGGACTTTAGTCTCCTGAGCATTTCTGCCAGTTTGGTGGGGTCTTCACTGGGCTGGGAATGCACTGAAGCCAGAGCTGAAGTGGAGCATTTTGCCAGCAGCTCTTGGACACTTCCATGCTGTTGGGAACATCATTTAGTGAATTTTTTTAGTGCAGGAGCAAATCCTTTGTTCATGGATCTGAAGTTTTCCTGCATTGCCAGCTCTGTTTTGGAGAACAAAATTCCTTTCAGAGAACGTGTGATATGGAAAATGATTTCTGTCAAGCCAAGTTATGAGCTGCATCCAGCTCTGGGGCCCCCAACATCAGGAGGATGTGGAGCTGCTGGAGAGAGCCCAGAGGAGGCCCCGGAGCTGCTCCAGGGCTGGAGCCCCTCTGCTCTGGAGCCAGGCTGGGAGAGCTGGGGGTGGTCACCTGGAGAGGAGAAGGCTCCAGGGAGAGCTCAGAGCCCCTTGCAGAGCCTAAAGGGGCTCCAGGAGAGCTTGAGAGGGACTTTGGAGTGACAGGACAAGGGGAAATGGCTTCCCATTGCCAGAGGGCAGGATTAGAGGGAATATTGGGAAGAAACTGTGGGAAAAACACTTTAAAAGGGGTTTTTTCTAGAGGAGTAGATCTGACTAAGAAAAGTGTTTGCACGAGTGTTACTTAGGATGAAATCCTGAGTCGTTAATCTTTATAAATTCATCGCCTTATACAAGGAAGTAGTTTCCCTATGTGATATATTACAGCGTATTTAAGTACATCATAGAATCACCAAATGGTTTGGGCTGGAAAGGACCTTAAAGCCCATCCAGCCCCACCCCCTGCCATGGGCAGGGACACCTTCCACTATCCCAGGGTGCTCCAACCTGGCCTGGAATACTCCCACTAATGGGGCAGCCACAGCTCCTCTGGGCAGCCTGTGCCAGGGCCTCCCCACCCTCACAGGGAAGGATTTCTTCTTAAGATCCAATCTGAACCTGTCAGTTTGAGAGCAGGCTTCATTCCCCCTTGTCCTATCACCCCCAGGCCCTTGTAAAGAGTCTCTCTCAATCTTTCTTGTAGGTTGCCTTCAAGTCCTGGAAGATCACAATTAGTTACCCCAAAGCTTTTCTTTTTCAGGCTGAACAATCCCGATTCTCTCTGCCTTTTCTCGCAGCAGAGCTGCTCCATCCCTCTGATCAGCTTGGTGCCTTGTCTGGAACTGCTCCAGCAGCTCAGCAGCAGCAGCGTGCTCCATTCAAGCACTCTGTGGCTGAGGTGAGGTTATGGGAAACATCCTCCCTGTTCCCTCCACCTTTCCACAGCGCCTTCCTGCAGTGTGCTCCACATTCCTGCCCTCACAAAAGCCGTGCTGGAAGCAGGGGCCTTTCTCTCAGATGTATAATTCAGGCCCTCTTCCCGGTGTGCCAGCCTTGTTTGTGTTGATGAATGAATGTTCCCTGTGTACAGCCTGCAGATTACCCTGCTCCTGGAGTACAGTCCTGCTCAGTGTACCTGGTTCTGATTAAGTGCATTTGAATTTGGGAGTGTGCTTAATGAGCTACACCTTTCACAGATTCTTTTGTTAATTCAGAAAAGCTGCCTGCTCTGATTTATGGCGCCAAAAGGGGTAAACTGCCATTAAAAGCATTAATTAGTCTTGGTTGACTGCACAAAGAATAGAGTTGGTGTGAGCCAGTTTTTGATTTAGGCCTTTGATTTTTGCCTAAGCTTGTTAGAGGGTCTGTATCTCTGGCTGTCTCATGCTGGATTGTATAATTGGAATTTTGTGTGAAATTCTTGGGCTGAAGGAGCAAGAGCCAATTATTATCAATAAAGTTGTAAAGCAATTGAGCAGAACTTTGCAGATATTTTAGTACAGAAATGTTCCTTTTTAACATGTGGAAGTGATAACTTGGGATTGTCAGATTGGCAGGAACAATATCCCAAGGGTTTGTTGTGAACCCTGGGCACCCTTGGTAAACCTCAGGAAGGAAAATATTCTCAGGAGCCTTGGATTTACCCATTGTGCAGTGCTTCGGCTGCATGTGAATCCCAGAATCCCAGAATGGCTAGGGTTGGAAGGGACACCAAAGGTCGTCTGGTCCAACCTCCCTGCTCAAGCAGGATCCCCAGGAGCAGGTAACTCAGGATTGTGTCCACAATCCTTGGGATTTTGGGTTCTGGCTATCCCCAGGGAAGGAGACTCCACACCCTCTCTGGGCAACGTGTTCCAGTGCACGGTCACCTCACAGCAAAGTTCTTCCTCTCGTTCAGGTGGCACTTCCTTCATTCCAGTTTCTTCCCATTGCCTCTCGTCCTGTTGTACCACCCAGCAGAGCCACGTGGTAGCACTGGTGGTTTTTTCTTTTCCTCTACATCTTTATCCATTTTCTGCAGGCCAATAGGAAAAAAACCAAAAACCTCTGAACCCTGGAACACTGTCTGTGTTGTATCCTTGGAAATCCTATTTTACAACATTGATGAGTATATTTCAGTGTATGGTAGTCCCTGTACTTTCCAATTCTGGCCATCAATTCTCCATGCAAAAGTTTGAAAATTAATTGAAAGGCAAATCATAGCCTAAGCTTTCTTTCCAATAGACTTTCCATAATTATGCTTGACTGCAAAAACACAATTCCATTGCTATAATTTTGGTAATTGCCTCTGGTCTGCTTGAGAATTAAGATTTCTCTCTGTCTGTATAAAGTTTCCTTCTCTCTTGGATATTACCACATTAACTGCTCCATAAAAAGAAGGATGGATTTGGTGTCCATCCCAACTTGTCCTTAAGGAGCCAACAGCTGGATCCTCCAGCTCTGCCTTCATTTTCTGGCAGAACCAGAAGGTTCCTTCTCCCTTCCTTCTTCCTGCATGCCTTGAGAGGTGATGGTGGTACCAGAGGACTTTGGAGTATTGAATCGGAAATACCCTCTGGATATTCAGGGAAATGGGAACTGCCTTTAAAGCACTTTTTTAGCAAAAATTGGTTCCTAACAGCAGCACAGATCTGAAATGACAAATATCTTTAGAGGCACAGAGGTTATTTAAGAGCTGTATTCCCTCCTGCCTTCCCTGAACACATCCAAGTCCTCGGGGCAGTGAGTTTCCAGTGTCTGCCGTGTTTGGCAGATGGATTTTTGGGTAAGACTGAAAGCCTTTGAGCTTCTGTTTCGTTTTTCACTCTCAGTCAGCACATCCTTGGAGAGAAGTCCATCGTGTTGGAAGCACTGGAACAGCCAGGAAAGTGTAAGCCCCCCGTCTCTTCAGAGCCATGGCCTGGGCTTGGTTATTCCCAGCTCCCACAAATGTTCCCGGCTTTGAATCTCCATTATTTGTTTTCCTTTCCCATTGAAGGAAGTGGTTCTTTCCAGTATCAGAAGCATTAAATTGACTTAAATGCTTTGTTTGCCAAAGTAGCTCTTTGAAGTGGATCTTTCAAGTTTCTTATGTGATCTGGGATTCGATGAGACACATTTTAACCCAGCAATCTCACAGTGAGGAAGGAAGGGAGGAAGGGATGCAGGGAGAAAGGGAGGATGGAAAGAAGAGAAGGAGCCTTCTAGTTCTGCCAGTTTTGATCCTAACTCGCACAGTTTTCAACATTCGCTTTTAACACTTGACTTGTGCTGGAGCATCCAGACATTACGGGGTCATCCGAGGGATCAGCAGGATCTCGCTGGTCAGCTTTCCCAAGCATGTCTCCAGCATTAAGTCTCAAACTGGAAAGGTAATCCCCTCGGGAGGCTTGACCTACTCTTCAAATTACTTTCTCCTGCTCTTTGGAGCCTTTGGGTTTTATTCGGATGGCTTTTTCCTCCTCATCAAGGCAGCTCGTTTAATTGCTGTGACTGCCAGGCAGAAACCTCACTCTTACTCTTACAGACCTCCTTTTCTTCAGCTCCTTCATAATGAAGTGGTTTCTGGACCAGGGCCAGGCCTTTAGCCCAAAGTGTCTTCTGGTTTCATATCAAACAAGGGACAGCACAGCCAGATTTCTCCCCTAATCCCTCTTCCCAAAGAGAAGGGTGTCAGCACTGTCTAGACATTGGTGTTCCACGTGCTCGTTCAAGGCTGAGGGTTCCCTCTCTCTCCTTTTCATCCCACATAATTGTCCTCAAAGCCTCCTAATCTGCCATCGCTCAGTGGGTGAAACCCCCCGTACGGTTGGGATGGATGTGTCCAATTTGGGAGTAGGTGGTCTGTGCCCCTTTGGAGCAGAGTCAATGAAACAGGATGGGTGAGTTCCTGCTGCTGTACACACCAAGCATTTAAAGTCTCTTTTTCTTCCCATTTTGATGCTGTATCCAGTCAGGAGATATTACACAGCAGCTGTTCTTAAGCTTTTATACTTCTTTTATGGTTACTGGACCATGTGGTTGAAGGACCCTCTTTCCCTGGCTCCACGTTGTGCAGCTTTTCCATGGGGGAGTGGATCCTTACAAGCTACAGATTTGGAGTAGGAAAAGTAGCAATTTAGCTGCTTTCCTGGTCCTTTGAAATTTTCCTTCTACTGGTGGCAGGTTTTGACCTCTTCTTTTTTTGGAAGTGTTCTGCTGGGAAGTTTAGCTAATGGGAGATCATTAGGATCCTGTTTAGCCTTGGATGTGGTGTGGTTGTGTAATGGAGAGGAGGTTAGCTACAAAAAAATTGGGAAAACTGAAGACAAATTGATAGCAGAGCAAAATCACAAATTCCTTCTGCCCGAAGTTCTCTTTCATTTTGGAGCTGGGTTCCTTACGCACATTTATTGTCCATTTTTTGCATTAAAGTGTGAAAATAGTGTTCTCCACCTCAGCCAAAACAGTCAGTGGATTCTCTCACAGGTGTAAAATGCTTTTCCCAGTTTGTCAACATCCATGAGGAATTAATGCCAGATCCATGAAGGTGCTGGCCATGCTCAGCCCCACACTGAGCCTCATGGCTGGCATGGATGTGCAAATAGGTGAGATACTGCTCAGAGCCACATCCATGTGTGTGTTAAATCCCTCTGGGGATGGGGACTCCACCCCTGCCCTGGGCAGCCTGCCAGGGCTGGGCAGCCCTGTTGGGGAAGAAATTTTCCCTGGGAGCAGAGCCTGACTCTGCCCCCTCCTGTCAGGGAGTTGTGCAGAGCCACAAGGTCCCCCCTGAGCCTCCTTTGCCCCAGGCTGAGCCCCTTTCCCAGCTCCCTCAGCCACTCCTGGGGCTCCAGCCCCTTCCCAGCTCTGTTCCCTGCCCTGGACACGCTCCAGCCCCTCCATGTCCTTCTTTTTGGGAGGGCCCCCAGGACTGGAGGTGCCCCAGCAGTGCCAGCACAGGTCACTGCCTGTTGGACACTGTGGCTGATAATTCTTTGGCACTGCAGCATGCTCCTCATGTCTATCAGTCTTTCTGGCTGTCACAGCTGGGAACAAGGAGAATCGTTGTGTTGTGTGTGTTCTATACAGCTGAGTGTGTCATTTCAAGTTAAAAATAAGACATCTTAATGTCAAGACTGCAAGTTCAAAAAGCAGAACAGGGCTAGAAGTCAGTAACTGCACTTTCAGTTTGTTCTATATTTATGTGAGGCCTTATCAGCAGGATTTCTGTCCAGGATTCTCTCCCTAAAAAGTCATTCATCCATGAAAGGTATCTTGGTCTGAGGGCTGTGGCAACTGGGGGATAATTAATTACTTATAACTTCAGCCACCTAAAAGTGAAGCTCCTTGTTTCTTCTCTAGGCTCTTCTCGGAGTTCGGCCTGGTCTAGTGGAAGGTGTCCCTGCTCATGGAAGGGGATGGGAATGACATGGGCTTTAGGGCCCCTTCCAACCCAAACCACTCTGGGATTCTGTGGAAACAAGCGGCACTCTACGTTTGTGGAGCTGCTCTTGCCTTGTCTTTGGGTAGGTCAGGTTTGAAAGGTGTTTCTTCAGCAAAAGTGCCTGGAAAAGAGCTGGTTGTTCCTCAGAAGTTAACAATAAAGGGGTTTGCTGTTGTTCCCAGGTACTGCTCGAGGACTGTCTTTGTAGTTCATTAAAGGCTTGGATAGGGATTTACAGGCTGATAGCTTTGGTTCCTCTGGTGGACGCGGGCTGCAGCCCCTAAATATTTTGCATTTAAGGTTGAAATAATGTGGGATTTCGGAGTGAGGAGCCAATTCTCTTGTTGGTTTAAAAAGGATTACAGGTAGAGAGTTTGCAGACTGGGGACAGTAATTGGGTGTCACTGTTCTGTATGGGAAGAGCACTGCAGCTTATTCCCCGTTATTCCTCCCCTCCATTTATTCTCTTCCTGGGGTGGAACGATGACCCCGGAATGTCACGGGCGCATCCTCGGGCTCCCTTCCCCCAGCTGCCAGAGTGCAGGAATGGCAAATTCCCATCCCCACGGTGCTCGTGGCCTCCCAGAGCATCTCACTGCAGTTCAGTTATGAATCATTGCTTTATTTGTCACGTGCAGCTCCAGCGGGCCGGGCTGGAGAGCCTTCAGTCGGAATTTGCGGCGCTCTGCCAAGGCGCTGCATTGTTGTCGGAGCCCCTGCGCTGATAAAACACATCCTGACTGCACATTATTGCATCCACGGCATTGCATTCCTGCATGTGAGCTAATTAACAAGCCTGGGAATTTGTTGGGTTTAGCCCTGGGGGTTACAGAGTGGGTATGGGTGTTCCAAACAGTTAATCCATAGATTTTAGTGTTTGAAAACTTCATTTTCCTGAGGGTTATTTGGCACTGCAAGTGCATCAGCAGGATGTCTGTAGTGCAATCAGAATATCTTCCACACAAGAGGAAATGTGTGTATTCTTTTCCCTCAAACAAAAAGACAACTTGCTTTAAGAGGAAAAAAATTTCCTTTTGCGACCTTAAAATAATTCCTTGGGAGAAAAAAAAAAGCTTTTTGTTTTATGAAGGTTTTGTGTCTGTGGGATCCCAGCTGAATGCCATGTAGAAATTGACTGATGCTAATGTTGATTTAAAAGAAATCAGAATTGCTTGGACATGGGAGATTATCAGTCAAATATTGCTTAGAGAAATTGTAGTGATGTGCTGCCTTTAGCACCTCGCCGAGGCGTGGGGATGGGCAATAATGTGAGCAGAGTGGGCAGTGTAAGATTTTTTCTCCTGATAATTTGACTAATCAGTTTATAATAGGAATATCTGTTGGTAAAATGAGAGGAGAAAATTATCCTTACACATACATTGTCCTTGTTCTCATCCCCCTGCTCCAGAGCTTGCTGCCAGTGCAGGGAGAGCGCTGCAGGATTCCCTGTGGCTCTGCCTTCCACTGTGTGTGTTTTTATAGAGTTCCTCCTCTTTTCTGCTCCTTTGATTCTGCTTTTTCCTCAGAAAGCCACACACAGAGCTGAACCTTCAGTTCTTGTCACCATTGTCATCTTTTGTGCCATTTTCTTTATGCTTTTCCTGTCCCACCTGTGAAATAGGTGTGGTTTAAAAAAAGAAAACCCAAGCGCCAGGTTTATGATCCAGTTTTTGTATTGCTCTGCCGTGGCTCACAAATGAGGGTTGGCCTCACAACAGACACAAATGAGTTTTACTGGCTTTTCAATGTTTTAGCAGGCTGATGAATTTAAAGCAGAAGGAATTAAAATGTAAAGGTGCACGTGGGAAAAGGTGTCCCACATCTGCTCTGTGGGGCCCAGCAATGGGACAAGAGGAACAGGCAGGAACTGATGCCCGGGAGGTTCCACCTGGACATGAGGCAGAACTTCTTCCCAGGGCAGTGACGACACATGGAACAGATCACCCAGAGAGGTGTGGAGTCTCCTCCCTGGGGATATTCCAGAACCATCTGGACACAATCCTGTGCTCTGTGCTCTGGGCTGGCCCTGCTGGAGCAGGGAGCTGGGACCAGATGAGCCACTGTGGTCCCTTCCAGCCTGACCCATCCTGGAATTCTGTGATCTGATTCCAGAGCTGAGCTCCAGGTGATTTTTTAAAGAACCAAACCAGTTTCAAATGCTGCTCTTCCCTCAGATGGTTTTTTCCCAGTGGTGCCACCTGATCAAAGTAACACACCGAACCACCTCACCTTTGGATTTTAGAGAATCCCAGGATGGTTTGGGTTGGAAGGGACCTTAAAAACATCCAGTGCTACCCCTGCCATGGGCAGGGGCACCTTCCACTATCCCAGGCTGCTCCAAGCCCCGTCCAGCCTGGCCTTGGGCACTGCCAGGGATCCAGGGGCAGCCACAGCTGCTCTGGGCACCCTGTGCCAGGGGCTCCCCACTCTCACAGGGAACAATTCCTTCCCAATATCCCATCCCACCCTGCCCTCTGGCAGTGGGAAGCCATTCCCTGGGTCCTGTCCCTCCATCCTTTGTCCCCAGTCCCTCTCCAGCTCTCCTGGAGCCCCTTTATGCCCTGGAATTGAACTCAGAAAGGTTGTTAATTTTGAAAAAAAAATTAGGTGCAGTGTTTAATGCATTTTTTTAATAATTTCTCCATTTGGTTTTCATTGCATGGATACAAAAATTACAGCATTCAGTCAAGCATTCCAGAAACCTCATCACAAGTGATTTTTGGATAGCCAAAAATTGCTTCTAGGGGATCTTTCTAAAACATCAGCCACTGCAGTAGGAGCAGGATTTATTATTTTATTCAGCACACACACGTTACCTTGCATCTCTCAGCAGATGATTTCACTCTCTGCACTTCTCTCAGGGCTCTCTGAATCTCCCAACTTAATTATGACTATTATGAATAATTTGACCTCCACAAACATTGCTTTGTCTCTCCTATCTCTTTCCCAGTTTCAGCTGCTGGTCCTTGTAAAGGCTCTGGGAGCACCTTGCTGTCACCCTTTTGGGAGTCTGAAAATCCCGTGTTTAATACCAGGCTGCTTCCTATTGCTTAGCTGCTCCCTAATCCATAACATTCCCTTTCCCTATTGTCCTATAACTTCAATTTTTTAATAGTTTCTCGCTGGGGCTTTTGTAAGTAGCTTTTTGAGGTGGTTTATCCCCCAGTTCTGGACTCTTTAGCCACAGTTGAAGGATTTGGGTTGAGTTATTTTGCTTCCCATGCTGTGTTTGTTTATCTGAGCGAGGGCACTGCAGAATTCCAGCCACTTTGCTTCATGGGAAAGGAGACATTGGCTAATTCCATGATAATCCTTAGGACACTTGTTAAAGATAAGCACAAGTCTTCTGCTGTTACATAGTGAGTGATTTGAGTGTGATAAAGGATTTTCTAACACATCATGGACAGGGCATTCCTGACTTTTAAAGTAAACAATATTTGGTTTTATTGACTTTAGTATCTATTTGGTTTTTCTTTCCTCGTGAAATTCTCTGGAAAGTCCCAATCTTTCCACACTTGTAAAGGAATAAACATGGAGCAGATCCATATTTGCTATTTGTACTTTCTAGCTTGTTTAAGGTATTCTGTAGTTTTGTTTAAACTCTTCTTGGTTTGGATTTTGACTCCTTTGCTTCCCATTATTTTGTTTTCCAGTGAGCATCCTCTTCCCTGCTCTCCTGTTCTCCCGTTGGAGGTTCTCTCACATTCCTTAAGCAGACCACAGGCAGTCTGTTGCCTTTAATTTTCCCACCTTTGGACTTTTCTTACATGAAATGATCCATATTTTAAATCCTCCTGTGAACAGATGCAGGTTTCCATGTCACCCTACTCATTTTAGAGAACACTGGCTTTTTCCCTGTCCCAAATAAGATTTTATTCTTGGCAGGGATGAGCTGAAGTGCTGTTTGTTTGCAGAATTTCTGGATGACTGACGGCACACTCAGCCCTCGGAGTCCTCGCAGTAAACACAGCTCTTGCTATTGGAAAAATACATCACAAATCCCGAAATAAAGCAGGGAATGTACAGTATTCCCAAGTTAGGAACACCACGTGTGGCTTTTGATGGCAGTTTATTTGATTCTGGGATGTAGGAGAAGTGATATCTTTCAGATGCCTTTCAGGGAGAGCCAGAACATCTTTTTTTTCCTTTTCCTACTCATCCGGAAACACTTAGGAATGAGCAATTCCACCTATTTGTCTTGTTGATGGCTGTTTTCTCCTGGTATAAGGAAATACTTTCCACTTGTATTAGACCATTATCTCACACGGATGTGGAGCAGATTTCCATTCGCTGCTCTTGGCTGGGAAGGACATCGTGAGAGAAATCTGTGGGAAGCTGGGAAAAGAAAAAGAGAATTTGAAGTTCCTTAAGCAACTGAACTAAGTGTTCTGACTTAGCATTAAAATTCCTCATTTTTGGGGTTACTGTGGTGAGGATAACCAAGGAAAATGCCGCTGATGGGGATGAGTGCTGCTGCATTAACAATTTTATTTGGGGCTGGCAAAGCCTCTTGGTGCCAGTCGGATGCTGAACCTCCGGATGTTGGGATGTCTTTTGTAACTCCACCAGTGCCAAATTCTTCTCCCAGAATAACTCCCAGCTCTTTCACCTGTGCTTCAGGAAACCTTTGAAAAGGGAGTTGTCGGGTCAGATTGTCTTTCTTTAATACCTAGAAATCCCCTGGAATTTCTTGGTAAGTACCCTGTAGGACATGCTCCTGATATAGGGACCCAGCAAACTCTGGCCTTGGAATAGCTCAAAAGCCATAAGTAAATATGTTCTTGGAATTAGATTTTAAAATTGGTTTTCATCTTTAACTTGTTTTGAAGTTAAAACCTAATTATGAATATTAAATTCAGGTTAAAGAATTTAATTTTCTTCTAGTTCTGCATTAAATGAGCTGCCAGAACTCACCTGGTGGTGACAGGTTGGGAAGGAACATTCTCTGAGGTGGCATCACTAAACGGCAGACTCTAGCCTAAAACAGTATTTTAAACATTAATTTGCATAGAATGCAAGTCCTGTCTTTCAGAAAAAAGACATTAACTGTCTCTCCCCCATCTGGCCCTGTCTGTGATGAGACTGCAGTGGAGAAGCAGGATTCGTGCTTTGGAAAAAGGGGTGTTTGCCAGATTCTCATCTGAATTGTAAAGAGCAGCTTTGGCTTTGAAATCAGCCGTGAGTTCACGGTGCCCTTCCATGGCTGAGTGAATGAAGGATGGATTTGGGCAGTGTTGTCTGTTTTTCTGGTGGTTTGTGTGACGTGGGCAACTGCTGAACATAAAGTCCAGCGGAAAATTCCCCCATGTGTTTTGTGTTGCTGGAAGTTCAGGTTGTGCTGGTTGATTTCGAAGGGGACATTGAAACGTGTGTTGGCAGCAGTTAAAAAGGATGGTGTTTACTGGTCATCCCAGCTGGTCTCGTCCCAGGAAACATCCACTGTTTATGCTGCTCAAACCACTGGAACACTTCTGGAATAGGGGGGCTCTTGCAGCTGTCCCAAACTGGCATCTCGGTGAAGCACAAACAAACTTTACCCTGTCCAGGGTGCCTTGGATATAACAGAAATCTGAGGCATCAGGCAGAGTGAATTCCAAAGACAGCTATGAGCCCTTTCTCAAATTGTAGCTGATTTTTGGGCCAGGGAATTCCTAAGTGGTGCAATTGGCTGATTTAGTGTGTTTTGGTCTTGTTTACTGCTCTGAACCAAGATCACTATGAAGAGAATGAGAATTAATTGTAGCACCATTGGATTAATTGTACACTGGAGTTCCTGCCCTCAGAGTTGCTAAAAGTTTGTCTGGATTAGCCCAGGAGCAGTGCAGCAGTCCAGCAGCATCCCTGTGGTCCCAAAGGCATTTTAGAAGAGGATTATTTCTCCATATGTGGAAAAGCTTTGGGATTTTGAATAAGAAGTGAAAAGAAAATAGGCACACTCAGCATATAAATACTTTACCCAGCGTGCATCTTTTCTGCAATCATTAAATACCTTGAAAAGGTCCCTTCCAACCCAAATCTGTGGATGATTATGTGGTCCTGATAATGAGGAATGGTCAAGTCTGCAGTTAATTACAAAGTCCAGTGGAAGCTGAACTGGTGCAATCTGATTGACCATCTTAGACTCTTAGCCTGAAAAGTTTCATCCCTTAATTCCAGTTCTCCTGAAGGCAGTCATTCTGGAGTCGCTTAGCTGGGACATGACCTGGCTTGTCTCAAAACGACACTTTGCAGGAAGTTGCCAAACAGAGCCATCTGTTTTCTCATACTCTGTTTGCTCGTTCAGCCCAAACAGCTCCGTGGGTCCGAGGAAAGCAGGGAGTGAGAGGGGCCAAGTGTTGATGGGCTGTTCTGAAGCTCTTGGTGTGGATTAAGACTCCATGGCTCAATATGCCATCCATCCCTGCCCTCTGGCAGTGGGAAGCCATTCCCTGTGTCCTGTCCCTCCATCCCCTGTCCCCAGTCCCTCTCCAGCTCTCCTGGAGCCCCTTTAGGCCCTGCAAGGGGCTCTGAGCTCTCCCTGGAGCCTTCTCCTCTCCAGCTGAGCACCCCCAGCTCTCCCAGCCTGGCTCCAGATTAGAGGGGCTCCAGCCTTCAGAACATCTCTGTGGCCTCTTCCTATCATTTAAGAATAGCCAAATTCTGGTATTTTTCAAAACAGATCTCTGTAATTTCTTTTGAGTTTTGCTTTAAGTTTGTGGATATTTTTAATGTGGTTCCAGTGCTGTGAACAAGAACTTCTTACTTGCTAACCTGTGAATTTGCAGTGATCATTGAGAGAGATGTGAAAAGCAAAGTAAATCACACTTATACTAAAAGAGGGTGGTTTCTGACTAGATACTGGAAACAAATTCTTCCCTGTGAGGGTGGGCAGGCCCTGGCACAGGGTGCCCAGAGAAGCTGTGGCTGCCCCATCCCTGGAAGTGTTCCAGACCAGGTTGGATGGGGCTTGGAGCAACCTGGGCTAGTGGAAGGTGTCCCTGCCCATGGCAGGGGGTGGCATTGGCTGATCCTTCTCATCCCTCCCAACCCAAACCAGTCTGGGATTCTGTAGCTCTCCTTGTCCTCTTACTGAGTCCAAGCCTAGAAATGTCTTTGTAGCATTTCTGGGTGAAATAACCTGCTCTTGGCATGGTACTGCTTTTCCAGCCAGCCAAAAGTTATGGAAGACTGGAGCTGGAAAAATGATCTCTTGTTCTGCACCTCTAGGTATCCATAATGATTCATCTTCAGGCTGTTTGCAGCTGAGGGAGCAGAGCAAGCCCTGACAGTTGCTGACGGTGAGAGTGGGGGAGCTGCCAAGGCACAGGCAGTGGCATTCCCTGGATTCCCTGGCTGGAAGGCTTTCCTCAGCCTCCCTGCTGAAGAGAGGGATAGGTTTTTAGATGCTTGAAGGGCCTGCTCAGTGCATCTCTCCTGACTTCCTCTCAACCAGACCTGGGACTTCATGTATAATGTCACCTTCAGGGGTGTAGCTTCGAGTTAAACCAGTGCTTGTGCTTCACAGGGATCCATATTCCTGATTTATTGCATAGGTTTTCCCCAGCAAAGGTTTCATGAGATAGTTCAGGAATCTGGACAAGTTTAATTCTGTGGAGCATTTTAGGATTAACCTGAAACCTCTGGTAGTTGGATGTCTTTGTGTTGATTGGTGATTGCTCTGCCAGGAGATTACACAGACCCGTATGAAGTCTCCAGCTTATGTCAGGAATATGTAGGATATATGGGATATGGACCAGCAGATCACCTCATTAACCCAGTCACCCCAAAATCCTGGTCAGGAGAGAGCCAAACCCAGCCCAGCTGCAGCACAACTTCCAGCCCTCTCCTGGGACGTGGGATGTGGGCACAGACAGCTAGAGCAGGGTAAGGTGTGTAATTGCTCCAAGGCTGATGCTGAGAAAGAAGTGACATGTTGCCATAATTAACAGCCACTTAATTGAGTGGTTTGCCCAGTGGTTTGTGTAGGATACCAAGCAGGATGTACAGAGAACATCCAGCGAAGGAGCTTTGCGGGAAATGATCCGAAGTCGTGGGCAGAAGCTGCTGGAGCAGCTGTGAGCCTCTTTTTTTGGAAATGTTGAGAGTTCCCAAACCTTTCCAGGGCTGCACATACTCCCTGTTCTCATCACCCCTGGGAAAGTAAACCCCGGAGTTCCTGCTGTTCATCTGAAGCCCTACTTTGTTTTTTGAGCAAACACTGCAGAGCCTCAAAAAGCCCAACAGAACAGGATGCTTTTTCTTTCCTGGTGAAAGCAAGTGTTAAATACTGGATTACAAGATGGGAAATGGAGTTGTATTTTTATGTGGCTCTTTTGTAATTCCAGGATTATGTTTAACAAAGATCCTCTTCAGCTACACCAGTATTTCATTCCCTTTGGATGCTGGTGACCCCAGGGCTTTCCTTACCACGTTAAACTCTCCAAGATGGAGTTTTTCGCTCTATATTCAAGATGGAATTTCCTTTTTCTGCTTCTCAGTATTTTGTTAACCTATTTTAGGAATGATTCCTCTGGATTTATACCAAATATAGCTGCCATGACTCAGCCTCTGTTCCTGGTTTTGGACTCAGAGATGCACTTGCTGCTTTTGCATTCCCTTCGCCTCTGTAATTTGCCTCTCTTAAGTTTCTAATCAAGTCCCCCTGCGTTCCTCAAGGAGCTTTCTTCAGTTTACATGGCTTTCCTATTGATCTCAGGATTTTCAAGACTGTCACAATATTTTATAAACTGGCAGCAGAAGAAGAATTCAGCACAGGGGATAGGACAAGGGGGGATGGTTTTAAACTGAAGGAGGG
Organism: Oriolus oriolus; assembly: GCA_013400235.1. NCBI lineage: Eukaryota > Metazoa > Chordata > Aves > Passeriformes > Corvidae > Oriolus > Oriolus oriolus. The sequence continues at coordinate 498,828 of VXBT01007926.1, forward strand.
TGAATTTCGATTAGAAATTGGGAAGGAATTCCTGGCTGTGAGGGTGGTGAGACCCTGGCACAGGGTGCCCAGAGAAGCTGTGGCTGCCCCTGGATCCCTGGAAGTGTTCCAGGCCAGGTTGGACAGGGTTTGGAGCAACCTGGGCTAGTGGAAGGTGTCCTTGCCCATGGCAGGAGGTGGCACTGGATGAGCTCTAAGTCCCTTCCATCCCAAAGTCTGGGATTCCGTAATGCACTGTATCCAGCTGGCTGTTAGACTGTCACAAAGCCCTCAGCTGGCATTTTAATGTACAAGTGACAGATCTGGAACTGCAGTGCTCTTCTGGTTGCTCTGGAGCTCTAGGGAGATCCTGCTGCTCCACATGGCACCTGTGGAGCAAAGTTCCTGGGGAGCTTCCTGCCCAGCATGGGCTGTCCTCTGCTGGAGCCATGGTGAGGGCCATGGCCTGGCTGAAATCAGTAACTCGTGGCACACATTGTCCAAGAGCCATGGGATGAGACAGGCTGCACACAGCGGGATGCAGAAGGCTGGAGAGGCACGGGAAACTTGTCAGTGATGCCAGCTCCGAATTCCAAGGTGGTTCAGGGGCTGATGAGGATTTTTTTGAGCGCCCTCTTAATTGCTGGTAATTGGCAGCACAGCCTGAGCAGTTCTGTCTCATGTTCAGTTCTCTGTTTCCCTGCTCTGATGTCTGCAGAAGATTTTCAGGATCAGATGGCAGCAGTGAATTGCAAATCAGGAGGATTAGCATTTGTATCAAACATGCTCCAGCAGAAGGAGATTACAAGTCCTGGGTCAGCAAGAGCTCAGGAGTGTAGCTATGGAGCTGGTGCTGTGGTGGAGATGGGAATTCTGCTCCGTTCCTTCTACAAGGCTGCCTTGACAGATCATGGAATCATGGAATATCCTGAGCTGGAAGGAACCTGCGAGGATCAAAATCCAGCTCCTGGCCCTGCACAGACACCCCAACAATCCCACCCTGGGCATCCGTGGGAGCGGTGTCCAAACACTCCTGGAGCTCTGGCAGCCTCGGGAACGTGCCCATTCCCTGGGGAGCCTGCTCAGTGCTCCATCTGGGTGAAGAACCTTTTCCTAGTAATAGTATTTTGCTTCTGCCAAGATGCTGTGTTCTCCTGTGAAAATGCAGAATAAAATCCTTCCAAAATGTCGTTCCTGTCCTTCAGTATCAGACCTCCCTTTCTCCTTTCAGCCAGTGAGAGATATTTTACATCAGATAAAAGACCAGGAGAAGTGCAGGCACGTTTCATGTTTTTAGAGCTGCTTTCAGTGTTGGCTGAGCTGAACAAAGGAGGGATGTGGGAGCATCAATGGCAGCTTCACCTCAGCTCATCCACACCAAGTTGGAAATACCTGCAGGCTTGTGTTCATTTAAAAACTAAGAGTGGGAGCAGGGGGAAACCTGGGCTTCCTCTGCCAAGGGCTTAACCACCCACAGAACACACACACGAACTGCTGCCTGTGGCAAACAGGCTGCCTGAGGGGGAAATTAAAAGTGCCACCCTAAAACCCTTTGTAATTACATTTCCATAGCCCTCAGCCACACTGGGAGGACAAATCTGACACTGTTGTGCTGATACCGAAATGTGGGCACAGCTGGGTTTTAATTTCCAAAGAAAATGGAGGGATGTGAAGTGCATCTTCCTCTCCTTGTTCTGTGTGTCTTCCATCTTCCTTTGGAATTGCACTAGGGGTGTTTTGCACATAGAGGGATGCTGGTGGGGTAGCACAGCCCCAGTAAGGCAGGGACACCTGTGTCCCGGGAAATTTATATGGAAATACTTTCTGGAGTGTCATTCACTGTGCTCTGATTTTAAATACAGGCACCATTCTGTTTAAATCCGTGTAGGTAAAGAAATGAAAATATAAAATACACATTACAAATGTGATTAAATGCTTATTATTAATTGGAAAGGAATAACCAGATTATTTTATAGTTATTGAAAGAAGTCAATTTGGGAAAAAAATATAGAGGAAGGGGGGACCTTGGAGAAGTGTCTTGCTGTGTAACATTTGTTCTTTCTGAAGTGTGTATTCCCAGGCTCTCCAGATCGTAGAGGTCATGGCTACTCTCACAATTTGCCCTCCTTTTCTTTCCCTCAAGGACATTTTTTTCGCTCCTGTTGCCTGGCAATTCCTGTGAAGATTGGCCAGGCCCTGCCCTGTGCTGTCCCTGTGCTCCCTGTGCCGGTCACATTGTCCAGCATCTTAGGACTGCACTTCCAGAGGATGCACATCCAGCCTGCTTTCTGTCTTACCCACAGCGTGTGCTGCCTACTGGGCTGCTTATTATGTTTTTAATTCCTTCTAGATCCCCTGTTAGTTCTTCCTTGCTGTTGGAATCATCTCTTAAAGCTGAATTAATCATTGAACAGAAACCAGGAACTCAGTTTCTGTTGTTTATTAAGGAAATAAAAAACATGCCACCAGTATTTCACAAAACATCTTCTGGGAATACGGAGTTTATTTTCCAAGCGTGGAGAAAAACTTGTGAATTCATTAAAAAGTAGAGCGAATCTTACCAAAATTAGTCCCCTACCAGACTGAGGGTTTTATCACAGTTATTATCAATTTGGGCATTGTCAGAGGACAGAGAAATCTGGAGAAAGGAAATCTGTCTCTTGAGTAGGTGATGTGCACCTGTTGTATGATTGATAGAGTTCATTTAAGATGAAAATTGAATTGTTAGGGAGAAATGATGGCAGAAAAAAGCCTTATTATGTACAGAGATGAGGCCTATCAGCATGAAAAGAAATGTGTCACAAATTGGTTGCAAATCAAAGGCCTGATTTTTTTCTTCTTTTTCAAAAAGGCACAAATAAGGGTGTGCACTGTAAATCATGGAATTACTGTGTAATGTGTGCTGGGATCCTTTGTGCAATATAAAAAGGCTTTTTCTCTGCAGAGTTTATGATATGAAGCTGTGAGGCTACAGACAACTCTGTGTGCTTAAACCAGGTGGGTTTATTCTGGCCACACCTGAGTGTGTTGTCAAATCAACACTGAATTCTAAGAATAATTAAATTATCAGTCATAGGTACAATCATGGAATTGTTAAACTTCGAAACAGCCTCCAAGAACATTGAGTCCATATATTCCCCTGGCACTGCACCAAGAGAGCTGGAGAGGGACTGGGGACAAGGGATGGAGGGACAGGACACAGGGAATGGCTTCCCACTGCCAGAGGGCAGGGTTAGATGGGATATTGGGAAGGAATTGTTCCCTGTGAGGGTGGGCAGGCCCTGGCACAGGGTGCCCAGAGCAGCTGTGGCTGCCCCTGGATCCCTGGCAGTGCCCAAGGCCAGGCTGGACGGGGCTTGGAGCAGCCTGGGATAGTGGAAGGTGTCCCTGCCCATGGAATGGGTGAAGCTGGAGGATTTTCAAGGTCCCTCCCAACCCAAACCATTCCATGATTTTGTGACTGTTTAACCTACACACGGATGCTGAAGCCCCGGTTGTTCAAGTGGCTCCTCAGCTCCTCGACCTTGCAGCCAGGAGGAATCGATTTGAGATGAGCCCGGATGTTCACGTGGGAAGGCCAATGTTTGCTTGGCTGCTTCAGACTGAGCTTTTCCATTTAAACATTTCCGAGAGACTTCCAGGAGTTTTTTAACTGGTTTTTTGCTGTCAGCACTCACTGTTATTTTAAGGAAGAAGGGAATGGCTGCTCTGCAATTTCTGCCATGCCCTTCATTCCCTGAACCAGTCTTATTATCCCCCGATGGAAAACAAGGAAGTAAAGCTGGGTTTTCCGGCCGTCATAGGTTGGGGATTTAGCAGATCTTTTTTCCCTGATATAAACTGCAAGCTGTAACCTCCTTCAAACTTCTCTTCCCACTGTTTAGTTTGGGAAGGATTGTCCAGAAATCTGTGAAAAGTGTTAATTGTTGACTTGCTGTGGCCTTTCAGCCCTTTTCTTTGTGTTGCTGCAAAAGCATTCCTGGTTTTGGCCTCCTGGGCTGGGTGTATTCACTGGAAACCTGAACAAGCGTTTAGGTGAATAAAAGCACTGCAAAATCCTCTGTAATGGCAGGCTGGAAAATTCTTGGCTTTAACAGTGGTTATGAAATGAATATGCTAATTGAGTGCACATTGCATGTGTTAGAGAATCATGCCGTACATGCACTGATTATTGGCTCCTGTCTCTTACACAGTGTCTGCCACTAACCTCTGGTAATTCCTGTATGGAATGTTTGACTTGTGTTTGAGGCCTAGAACAGCTTTAGAGACATCCGTAGCCTTCATTTAAAGATTTCTATCGTGGTCATCCGTGCAAGCGTGCTTTCTATTGTGCTGGTTACGTGTTGTTTTACTGCTTGTTTCTGCAGGATTAGGCCCAGAGTCTATGAAAGAAATGCCAGGTAGGAATTCTGGATGTGAGTTGGATAAATACTGGAGCAGTAGGGCGTAGCTGCAGAATCACAGAATCCCAGACTGGTTTGGGTCGGAAGGGATCTTAAAGCTCATCCAGTGCCACCCCTGCCCTGGGCAGGGCACCTTCCACTGGCCCAGGTTGCTCTGAGCCCCCTCCAGCCTGGCCTGGAAGGATGTCAGCATTCCTGGTAGGGAGAAGGATGTGAAAGATGGCTCTTCCGCCCAGGAGCACAGCACAGGTTGGTCATGGAGACCCTTGGATTTGGGATGTGGTGACCACGCAGTGATCCCCACCCAGCACTGCTTAACCTTTGGGAAAACGATGCCAAGCTGTTGTGGGCACCAAGCTGAAAACACCTGATCTCCCACTCCAGTCTTTGAGAGATGGAAGTGATGAAATGAGTCTTTAACATTTAAACCAACTATTTAATTTCATATTTTCAGTTTGAGCAATCTTTATTTTGAAGGCTTGTAATAATAATTGCAACACCAATGCCTTTGGGTATGCATCCCTATTTTTTTTAAGCCTGTGCTAGCCCATATTTCCTTAGGAATTTAAAACCGCTGCCTGAGCTCTGCCTATGATTGTGAATTTCTTAATTTGAGTTCTGTTTGTTCATCACTTGGCAGCTTTCCCCCAAAAAGTCAGCAACTTCTTTTGCTTATTTTTCAAGTGGTACCGAATTGCCCCATATATTTTCTAGGTTTTGGTGGTCCTTAATAGCACGGGGCACATCAAGCCCAGCATAAATCTGGAGTCTGTTTTTCTCCTTCCATGTAGCTTGGTTTCCAAATGGTGTGAGGGAATGCCAGCGTCTGCCTGTCCTATGGATGGGAAAGACTTTCAGGCTCCTGGGCTTGTTAACACAGTGCCTCTTGCCAACACGAAATTACAAAAAGACGATGATAAACAAACTTCTTGCCAAAGCTCCCTTTCTGCTGACAGATTTAGCCTGGGCCCTCCTTCATCTTCCCTGGTACTGCTTTGTTTCAGAACAAAGATTCCAAAATATTTAAGAAAGAAGGGACTATTAAGGAGGATTGATCCCCTCCATTTGCACTGTTCATCTTCCTGTTGCCCAGTCTCTAAACCCTGTCTGGGTCCATCCATTGTTGTGCACAAAGGAAGAGAAGAGGACAGGGATTCACTGTGCTGCTTGATGGGGGAATGGAGCTGGAGCCAAAGGATGGCTCCGTTGTCCTCAACCCTGCCTTGGGTCTCCAGTCTTGACCAGAGAAGAAATCGCAGTGTCAGGTGACTGGAAAACAGGACGTGGGAGAAGATTGTTAGAGAACAATGAGGAGCAACCATGGCTGGAAGTGACAAATTACAGCCAAAACCTGCAGCACAGTGGATTTGACCAAATAAAGCCCAGGGAAGCCTGACCCATCTGTCATTAAAAGGACATCTCTGCCCTCATCTGATTTTAATTCCAGGAATATTGTATTGCTGATGTGCCAACTTTGTATGGTGTGACTGACTCCCAGACAAATGTAGAACTTTATCCTGTTGCAATCCGTGGGAAGGAGTGATGTTTTCAGTATTCGGGATATGGCTGCAAAGGGATTCTCCCATTTTGGGGGGAGTAATTATCAAAATGGAGGGAGGGTAATTAGTGGTAGTGGCTGGAAATTTTGGTGCAAGACATAAATTAAAGCTTGTCTTTGACTATGATGGAAAAATGTGTGTTGCACCTGAATCTTGGTCCTGCCAGTGTGGTCTGGTTTACCTTAGAATCGTGGAATCATTTAGGTTGGAAAAGTCCTCTGAGACCATTGAGTCCAACTGTGAACTCAGCACTGCCAAGGCCACCACTGACCCACATTCCCTGAACACTCCAGGGATGGTTATTCCGCCTATTCCAGTGTTTCCAGTGAGCTCACCCTTGAACCCACTGCTCTCCTGCATCTTCTCTGCATCTGTGAAACAGAGCCAAAGAGGCGATCAATTATTTCATATTTTTAAAGAGCTTGAAGAAGGGAAGGTTACAGTTTTTGGTACCATAAATTGTCTTTTTGTGGACATTACTTTTGTGCCTGGTTGTTGTGTCTGACTCCTACAGTGCAGCTTCTCTTAGGAGAAGGAGCAGTGGTTGGCTGGGAGAAAGGTCTAAAGCAGCTCGAGAAGGCTCAGATAAGAAAGATAAATCAGAATATTTAGTTTGAATTTTTGTAGTGACTGGGTGATATTGTGGGATAGATGTTTATAATCCAGGCTTTTCCTGGTGGCCAACCCAAATCTCCTAAGGCAGTGCTTGTGGAAAGGAAGGAGCAGAGAGAAGTGTCTTCAAGCTGCGTATTCCAGGAAGGTTTTTCAGCAGAACATAATGAAGTAGGATAGGGAGGATAAAAGAATGGAGATAATCCTCTGGAGGAGGCCGTGGCTCAGTTGGAGAGCACTGAGTACAAGAGTACAGCAGGGTTCATCTCCAAAGGGAAAGTCAGCAAGGCCTCAAGTTAGAGAAATTAATAGGAATATATCAAGGAAGGTGTTTGAGAACTGCTGAGAATGGTTTGGGACACACTGGGGCAGATATGTTAGATCTTTTAAAAAATACATGTATTTATTGGTTACCTGCGGTTGAAACCCATCAGACTTGCAGATGAAAAGGTGGGAAATTGCAGCATAAAATTCATGTGTGTTAAGATATTTCCTTCTCTGGAAACAAGTTAATATAACCCCAGCTGTGCCAGAATGTTTTCTTTTTTCTCATTCTGAAATTTCTTGTGGGGGAACTGGTTCAAGGCCAGGTTGAACAGGGCTTGGAATAACATGGTCTGGTGGATGGTGTCCCTGCCCATGGCAGGGGGTTGGAACTGGATGAGCTTTAAGGTCCCTCCCAACCCAAACCAGTCTGTGAGTCTATGATTCAATCATTTCTCATTTATTTAAGATCAAAGGTGTGTTTGGGTAAGCTCTGCCTAATTCAAATAGGCAAACACAATGTCCAGATATTTTGTCACCTGTGTTCAGGTTCACCTGTGCAACAAGTGATCCCATCTTCCTAGTCCTTTTCAGGGAGGACGGGGATTTCCTTTACTATATATAAATACGCAGTCTAGCCTATTAAATTGAATTAATAACTGAATTACCATTTTCTGATCCTCTGGCTTTTAAGCAGATCGTAAACTTCAGCAAACAAAAGGTCGAGATTTTTCCTGCCTCAGCATTTATTTTTTGGGCAGTCTGAGGTCAGCAAATTCCAAAGTCAAGAGCTGCTTTGTGCTTATAAATTATCCATTTCATTTTTCATACAATGAAGACAAAAGGGCTTGTTGCTGTTAGAGATGTCGGGCTTTTCTCGACTAGTAGCGTGCGGGTTTATTTAGTTCTTTATCTCAGAGGAGGCAGTAGGTGATGGGAATGTGGTTCCTTTGGGATTTGTCTCCCAGGACACTCTCCTGTGCCTCCTCAGTGAACAGCTGAGTGCTCCTGTCCTGGTTTGGAGGTGGATCTGATGGAAGATGCTGTAGGACTCTGAATTTTCAGGATCAGCTTTGTTTTCCCTTTGCTGGTTTTTGAGACAAGGAAGGTCAAGTGCTGTAGAGAAATCCCTTGCTCCAAGGCATTTCCATGGGGTTTAGTTCTTTCCCTCCACTGGGGAGGTCGACATCAGCGGGGAGAGCTGGGGGTGTTCACCTGGAGAAGAGAAGGCAACCTGGGATATTGGAAGGTGCCCCTGCTCATGGCAGGGGTTGGAGCTGGATGATTTTTAAGGTCCTTCCCACCCAAACCATTCTGTGATTCCATGTGTCAACCTGATGTGTTCACATTATATAAAATCCTGTTACATTTCTATAACAGGTTCAATATTTTGTTTCATATGAGAGATGTTCAATCAACTCTTAGTTCAGGTGTTGCTAAAAAAATAATGAATGAAAGAAGAAGCTGCTCATTGTGGAAACAAATCTCCAAGCTCATGTGTACTGTCCCAGACTTTTTTGGGGAAAGATGGGATATACCCTTGTAACTTGCCTAAATTAACCTTTAACAGGTGAATTTGAAGGTAATTTAATTATTGTTTGGTGGATCCCAAGTGAGGGTCAAGCTTCAAACGACTTAAGTGAAAAATTGTCAGAAAATTAGTGGAATTTGCATGGAGTGTAAGGTCAGGAGGCCTTTTCATGTTCAAGGAGACTTTGGCTGAATATTATTAGCATGCAATTTGTATAAAATTCATTTAAAGAGGTGATGTGCAGGTCAAGGAAGAAACGTATCTCTTTTCTTTGTTCACACTCTCTCATGTTGGTTCTATGCCACCTGATGTGAAATAAATGACTTTTGGCACACAGAGAAAATACCTTCTCTCTCTAAAGTGTAAGGAATGGGTCTCTCAAAAGGCATTGCATCCCAGTGCCACAAAAAACAAGGCAGTGGGAGTTTAAAGGGAAAATCACCTTCACACAAGGAGTGACTTGAAAGAAAATGGAAAAATGTCTGTTGTTCAGAACAGCTCTCATTTCCATTGTTTACTTTTTGCTTGTCAAGTTCAGAGCTACTATTTAATTTTTGGAGAGCCTGAAAGACTCACCTGTCCATGTCACTGTTTTAAAAACCCTGCAAAATATATTTATTTCTCTGTTTGTACAGATTTCATTCCTTTATTTTGAAAAGATAATGATAATAACTTTGTTAACTTCCTGGATTTTCCATGCCAGCTTTATTCTTTTAGGTTTTATATTTGGTCAGGTGTTGGACTTGATGATCTTGGGACATCTTTTCCAGCCATAAAGATGGGGCTTGCAAACCCCTCTTTGGAGATGGGGGGGATCTGGGCGCGGTGTTTCCAAAAGCACAAAGTAAACCAGTGATGGAGGAAAACAATGGGATGAGATGTTCCCAGTGTCCTGTGTCTGTAGGAGTTTGGAGATTCCCAGGGGTGGGGGACACACTGATAGAGTCACAGAATCATTAAGTTTGGAGAAGCCCTCCAAGGTCATGGAGTCCAACTGTTCCCCAGCACTGCTGAGGCCACACTGACCCGTGTCCCCAAGTGCCACATCCACACGGCTTTAAATCCCTCCAGGGATGGGGACTCCACCACGGCCCTGGGCAGCCTGTTCTAATGCCTGACCACCCTTCCAGTGAAGACATTTTCCCAATATCCAGCCCAAACGTTCTGTGGGGCAGCTGGAGGCCGTTTCCTGTTGTCCCCTCGCTTGGCAGCCTTGGGAGAGCGCTATTCCAGAGCAGGAATCCCAACTCTGCTCTGAGTCGAAGCCATCCCAGAGTAGCTCTGCAACCACTTCACAGCACACCAAGTTTAAGCTGAGCATTCCCAGCACAGACATTTCCATTCCCCTTCCCGTGGTGCCTGGAAAGTCCCCGGCACAGGCACGGTTTGCTGGGCCTTGTCGTGTCACCAGAGCGGTGACAGCGCCATTCCCGATCTCCCTTGTGGCTCTGTTTGCCCTTCATGTGGAGCGGTTCCCTCGTGTGAGGGGAGCGTGTCCTGCACTTTCACAGGAAGGATAAAATAGATGAACACGTAACCAGGTTACAGCCACAAAGTATCCCGAGACTGTTTGCTGGCAGCTTATTCCCATGGCATTCCTGCTGGAGCTCCTCCGTGCTGGAGTCTCTCGGAGCAACTGAGCGTCGCTGTCTCAGGGATTAGGAAGCGCTGGAAGCTCCTGCAATAGAGCAGCACTGGTGTTTGTCTGTTTATAATTAATTTTTAGTAGTCTTTTTGTTGGGTATTCACGGCCACAAGCAAACGCTGCAGGTTCTGGCGGTGCAGGAGGTTTAATTTTGCTAATCCTGTTTTATTCCCATTTCAGTGTAGCTGTTTCAATGCCACAACATGGTGCCTGCAATGAATTTCAAATGTATTTTCAGATGGCATTGTCTTGCAGAATGGGAGAGAAAATCATCCCTCCCAAATGCCGTTTTCAGGGGCTCTTTCCTGCTGTCTGGAAATCCCACCCTGCATACAAAGCAGGGAGGAAGCACAAACCTCTTCCTCACAAGCTCTCAAGTCCCCACCACGATTGCAACCTTTTTGTCTGGGATAAAAAGCATTTTCTTTCATCCTTCTCAATAAGAGTGTTTTGCTTTTACTATTTGGTACAACACCTAATGCAAGCCACACATACACGGTCTTTTTTTTTTTCCCAAATTATGATTTTTTTGTACTCTTAGCACACACAAGACTACAAACGAAATGATGCTGGCATTGAAAAGGCACTTTAGAAAAGCAGCCATGACTCCAGCCCTGCTGGGGGGTGGTTTTGGGGAGGAACAACTGTCAGGTGAAGAGTTACCCTCATAAATTTTATTTCATAAAATCACGGAATGATTTGGGTTGGTAGGGACCTTAAGGCTCATCCAGTCCCACCCCTGCCATGGGCAGGGACACTTTCCCCTATCCCAGGGTGCTCCAAGCCCCATCCAACCTGGCCTTGGGCAGTTCCAGGGATGGGGCAGCCACAGCTTCTCTGGGCAGCCTGGTCTTACACTGATTTTCCCAAAGATCTTAATGTTCTGCTGTGTGTTAGTGAAGCCACTGATGGAATTCCGTGTCTCCCTGTAGCCTTCTCCTCCCACTTGCTTTATAACCCTGATTTCCTTTACTTAGAGAATGGCTCCTTCAGCGCTAACTTGGGGGTGGAGGGACAGCTAATTAATTAAGCACTAATTGTTGTCAAGTCAATCGGTGCTAACATTTACCGTTTGACTTGTTTACTCTCCGGAGGTAAAGTGAAAGGAGTTAATGATCTAACAAATTGTGTGTCCATCATGAGGGACTTGTTTGGAGAGAATGGTGTTATTTATGAACTGTAAAATAACACATTTTAACAAAACCCCCAGATTTTGAAGCAAGATGGGTTTGGTTCTGGTGTGAAATTACCACTAGATAGCTGTGGAGACAAATGCGTTGCCTAATAAAGCTTAATGACTGATTTTCCCATTAATCAGAATTGAGAATGTGCTTCATTAAGATAATTAACTGAGCCAGTTGCTTAACTGACAGTTAGGAGACACAAATTCCCAAGTTACTTGCTTTCCTCTTAATAAAACCCACAAGAAGCTGACCCGGCTCCATCTTCTTTATTGGAGAGAGGAGCACAAGGGCTGTCGAAGTCTCCTTGCTCACATAAGCTCTGCGACAGAGATTCCCTGTGGGACACGGGTGGCGTGTGGGGGTGGCCCTGCCCAGCCCCACACAGGATGCAAGCCTTGGCCTCCAGGTTTTCACAGTCAGCTCACGCTGAAAGCTCACCAATACTTGCCCTTCTCCATCTCGCCGGCGGCAAATGGCCTTTTATCTGCTGCTTTCGGAAAGGTCAGGTCTTCGGCGGGCTTGGTTTTATCACCCAAGAACTGCTGGCTCTGCCAAGGGGAAGAATTCCTTGCCTGGCTTCGTGGCTCCTTCTCTTTGTTCATCGCAAGCTGGAAGTGGGGTCATGAATCCTGAGTCCCCCTGGAGCAGGGATGTGGAAGATGAATCTGCTCCAGGTACATTTGCAGGCAGAATATGCAGCGCCGGAGAAGTTGTGGGAATTAACGGAGAGATCCAAAACTTGAATTATTAAATATGCTATCTGGTTGTAATGTCTGGTTGTAAATCCCTTCCTTCACAGCTCTCTGTGTCTGGAATTCTAACAGGGTGATGCTATCAGGACTCTGCACAGACGGCGACTCGGGAGCCAACGTAAGGCAACCGTCTCAACTCTGCTTTTCTTTTGTCCTCAGAGTTCCCGGTCTTCCACCATGAATCCTGTTTACAGCCCCGTCCAACCTGGGGCTCCCTACGGAAACCCGAAGAACATGGCCTATACAGGTAGGACAGGGGTTGCTGGCTTTTCCGGGATGTCTGTGTTCGGTGGTGGTTAATCCCTTAATGAGGGACAAAGATTTCCCATCTGGGAGCCAGATGGGAGCATGACTCGCAGGAAAAACCCTTCAGCAAAGCCAGTGCAGCGAGGGTGGTGAGAAAAGTTGGACCTGAATTCAGGTGAAGAGGATGCCCTGGAAATGCTAAGGAAAAGGATCCAAAGGGGCTTTCTTTAGATTAACAAACATGCAAGAAGGTGCTGGGACAGTCAGTGGGAGGACTCCCCTCTGGAGGTGCACTGCGATGGGCTGAGCTTCTCTCTGGAGCTGCACTGAGTGACTTGGATGCACATGCTGGAATAATCCAGCTGTGGAAATGAGGATCTCACAGCCAAGAGCCCCTTGTTTGGAGAGCAGCCAGTTATTGTGATAGGTGCTGACTTAAGCTACATCATTGACTGATTTTTTTTTTTATTTCAAGTTGTGCTTTGGTTGAGTTAATCTTGTGTTGAAGAGCAAGCCTGATGTCTGTTTGAAACCTTCTTTAGAACTGAGTTGTCTAAAAATGTCATCCTTAATACTCGAAAAAGGCCTTGAAAGATGTTTACCATAATTATGTAACTAGTGGGGAACTAAAGTGTACTGATGTGGAAAGAATAGAGCTGGGAGAGAAATGGTGCTTTGGAAAAAGAAAATCCCACTTTAGGTGTATCTAGTTTTCCCTGTGGATTACATTCACCTTGTGTTGAACTGATCTTGTAACCCCCTTACAAAATCAGCCCTGGAAAACTCCTTTTTATACCATTTTGGGGAATGTAATCGGCTACTGGGTGTCATGTTGTGTTAGGGCTTCCTGCTTTCTATTTGCCTTGCCAGTTGGATGTGTTGACTTTCACCTAATGTGTGGAATTACTCGGGAGTGTGCTTTTGTGGAGGAGGGTGGTCACCAGCAAATGGGAATGAACATCAAATACTCTGAGGTGCTTTGTGCATGGAATATTCTGGTTGAGTTTGGCCCCTCTTCCAGCTGGTGCTGGAATCAGTGGGGCTGCGAGGAGCCCTGTCTGAGACTCTGCAGAGCAGAGAGTTCCTCAAAGGTGTTTTGCCCCATTTTTATTCATCCTTTCTCTTTCCCATTCCAATTTATGCAGCTGCTTTGTTGGAGATACTGTAGCTTGGGGGAACTTTGGTCTCACAGTCAAAGCATGAGAGGCTTGAAAAAAAACAATCTCTGTGAAAAAGTCTCTTCAAAAATCTCCCCATTGTGAGAGGACTGTGGACTCCAGCAGCGCTTGGGTGATAGAACGAGCTCATAAGTGCACAGTTATTTTCCTGCTCTGGAAATAACAGGAATTTTGTGGCTTTCCAGCACAAGAGGCTACTTCTCTTCCACTTTACTTTGATTTTTTTTGGCATGTGCTTAAATCTGCACCTTAATATCCATTTAGTGTACATTTCTGTATCTGCTTTCATACAATCCTGGTGTCTTAGAAGCTGCTTTCTGGCACTTGATAAGACAGTTTTTATTTAAATATTGAGGTGCAGATAGGTCAGAATTTGGACCTTGACCTTTCTAGAAGAACTTTAGAGGGGGAATTCTGCTTTAGATGAAGGAATTAATGGACTTCCAGAATGGTTTAGGTGGGAAGAGACCTTGAAGCTGATCTGATTCCACCCTCTGCAATGGGCAGGGACACCTTCCAGAGACCAGGTTGCTCCAAGCCCCATCCAGCCTGGCCTGGAACACGTGAATTCTGCAGGACTCCATTTGGAATAAGTCAAGTGCCAACATTAATGGGATGTTGTCTTCTAAAATAACCTGCTGATTGATCACTGTGAAGGTTCTACTGTGCACTTAACTCTGTAAAATTTAACTGGACCAGCTTGTGCCGGCTCTGATCCATGCAGGGATCATGATGAGGTGGCCCCCAGACACTGGTTTCATCCCAAACCATCCTTCAGGCATTTGTCTTCCAGAATTAGTGGGAAACGCACAGAAATCAGTGGTGGATATGCAGGATAATCCTGGAGGAAAAAGCTGGAGGCAGATCAGACTGGAAAAATTAAAACAAAGTCCTTGGTTATGTCAATGGTAAAACAAAGAAATGAATGTAGGACAGCACAGCAGGAATATTCCTGCTGGATTATTCCATTGCCCAGGTGGAAGGTAAGGAGTCAGTGGGCTGAACTCTTACAGTGGAGTCCCAAAATAGAAGTTAAAAAGCATTAAACAGAATAGATTTTTTTTTTCTGAGCAAATAATATTACAAACCCTTTTAAATCTGAATTTGTTTGAATATGTAATGAAAGACCTCAAGTTCTATAGCAAAGGAGGAGGAGAAAATTTAAATTTTATCCTATGCAGAGAAAAGACAGGCAGCTCTTGAGGGTGGTTTCAGTAGCTATAAAAGAGCTGTGGAATAAAACTTGGGTGGGATAGAGGCAGAAAGAAAGCAGACATGGTAACCAGGATACTGGAAGGTTGAATTCTATGCTTTTGTGGGGGTTTTTTTTGTGCTAAATGTGAATGCTTTATACTACTTAATATTTTGTTTATTGTTTTTATTTATATGGTAGCTTTAGGCTGAAATAATGAGTTGTAATCTGATTTTCTTCTCATTCTCATTTCTGTGTTGTTTTCTGGTAGAGTAGGGAGAGAGGTCCATTGCAAGATAAATAATCCCATTTTTTCTGCCAGACTGGCTGTTAGGGAAAATAGGAAATCCTTGTGTTAGGGAGAATGGGAAATCCTTGGCACATACTCAAATACTTGATGAACCATCCGTTTATTCAGATTCTTTGTTTTTCCATTTTGATCTTCCTTAATGGAAGTGTGAAGGACAGTTATTTCCTAAACCATTTTTCAAGTGTGGTCTGGATTAGGTGGATTTTTATGGGAAATAATAATAAAGTTTAATAAAGGAAGTTTTAAAATAGAGTTACTTGGTGAGATAAAATCAGAATTGTTCAATTCATAAGAGAAATGTTTATGAAAACAATCCGCGTGTTTGAACTAAGGGATTTATTAAGCACTGGTGGCTTCTCCTGTGTCTCATTTTTGGGGTCCCTAGAACGTCCAGATCTGTTGAATTGCACCCTCCTTCCCGTTTTCCGTCAGAAACTGAATGAGGAGGAGAATAACTTCTGCTGGCAGTGTTCCTTGCTGCTGGATGAGCAGCTGTTGAGCTGAGGGAAGGTGACATGGGGAGAATGTTCCAGCTGCAGACAGAGCTGCATCTGCCCAGTGCCAGGTTTGTGCTCTGAGTCCTGGCTCCTCGTGCCCGACTGGTGACGGCTTCCACTCCGCTAATTCCGTGGATTTTGGAACATCAGCAGCAGTGTTTCAGTGTTGTTTACTGTTTAATTAAATCAGACTGTAATTAAGTTGGATCTTCGTGTAAGCTGTTGTTTTAATTGAGGCTAATTTTCAAATGTATTTAAGGCCTCCAATTTGCTTTTTTCATTCTTGGTAGAATTCACTTTACCTGCCCCAAATGGGAGCTGCTGAACCACCTGGTTTTCCTTTGGCACCTTACCCTTCCCATTTCCTTGCGCCTGCTCCAGGAAGGCACCAGTGCTGCGGTAAATAGATTAGCCCATTGGTGTGGAATCAGGGGTGAAGAATCACTCTCTCCTGGAGCTTGTTTGACTTCAAGCGTGAAACTATAAAGTGTTTGTGATAGCTCACACCATTTCCCCTCTCCCTCCCAGGAGCTGATTAATATGCTGATAAGATGCTGTGATTCATGAACCTCCGTGAGGCTGACTCTGTGTTCATCGGAGTTGTTCCTAAATAATAAATGGTAATAAAATCCAAGAGCCCAAAGATGCGGAGCTGGTTGGGAAATCTCCAAGGGGTTTGTGTCACGTCGCTCCAGCGCACGGCATTTCTCAGGTCGTGCTGCGGCGGCGCCTGCTCAGGAGCGATGCTCACAGAATCCTGGAACGGTTTCTGGAAGGGACCTGGAAGATCATCTCATTCCAGTCCCCAGCCATGGGCAAGGGACACCTTCCACTATCCAGGGCTGCTCCAAGCCTCAGTGTCCAGCCTGGCCTCGGACACTTCCAGGGATCCAGGGGCAGCCACAGCTGCTCTGGGCACCCTGTGCCAGGGCCTGCCCACCCTCACAGGGAACAATTCCTTCCCAGTATCTCATCCATCCCTGCCCTCTGGCACTGGGAAGCCATTCCCTGTGTCCTGTCCCTCCATCCCTTTCCCCCAGTCCCTCTCCAGCTCTCCTGGAGCCCCTTCAGGCCCTGGAAGGTGCTCTGAGGTGTCCCTGGAGCCTTTTCCTCTCCAGATGAGCACCCCCAGCTCTCCCAGCCTGGCCACAGAGCAGAGGGACTTTGCCTGCCTAGGACCCCTGCACGCTCCTGAAGAACAAGACACATCCCTGAGTTGGGCTGTTTGCAGCACTCCCGAGTTTAAAATTCCCAGGTTTTGTAATTTTTTCTTCCCCAAGGTGAAACCACAACATTTGTTTGGACATAATGAACAGAGGGAATCTGTGCCCTCTGGCCGTTGGTTTTGTTGGCAGGACAGGAGGGGAAGGATTCTCACGTGTGTTCCTGTCCTAATCCCTGTCATTTGTATTCAGTGTTGAACCTCAGACACAACTGCACATGTGAGCAGTGACCTCATTTACTCCTGACTGTTCCTTTAATTTATTTGGATGTTGAAATTCAGTGGCCTTCGCTGTTGTAGAAGATGGAAGGATGTTCCGATAGGATTTCTGCTCTTGGCTTTTAATCCTCCTTTGCATACTTCCTGTGGGACAAAGATAATTCTAGGCATGATTTCAGCCTTCCTTATTAACTTACAATTATAATTTGGCTGTATTATTCTCAGAAATGCTGGGCCTTTGATGGCAGATCAGCTCTTTGGCCTCACAAACCAAGGTCTTTCACACCTACTCTGTCAAAGAGGATGAACTTCATATTTATGCCCTTTTTTTTTGGCATTCCTCAGCATTTTCATGGGGAGCACTGAGGAACACGAGGCAAATGGCAGGGCTGAGGTGCTGTCTCCTTACTTTTCCTTCTGCTCTAAGGCGTGCATGCACATCAGCCCCTTCCATTGATTGGGAAATCGCACTCCTGGATTTAATTAGGCAATCCATCGCTTACCAGGTCTGTAAAACAGGAATTCTAAACTGTGTTCAGGGTGTTGAATTGATTTCAGGGTGATTAAAAATGTATGAAGTGGATACAGTGAATATTTTTCCTCTGGCGTTTCTTCATGTTTATTAATTGGTGTGTATAAAGCAGACAGGAAAATCCTACTTGACTGGGAGAAGAATGAGCTGTGACTTGTGTAGACTGTCGTTGTTTTTGTGTGTAAATGCGTGATTTTCGTATGAGAATACTTCCAAACAACTTGCTGAATTCTTCAGTGTTGGAAGCTGCTGAGTTTCAGCACTGAGATCAGCGATGGATAAATCACCATCTTCGTAACGAATTAACTCAGGGACTTTCTTGAGGTTGTAAAAAGCATAAAACCACTAAGGGAAGGAGGGAGGAGTAGTTTTTTGTTTGGGGAGAAGGAAGCAGAGGGGGGTTTGGGTCAGATTAAGGATGTTTGTGAGTGGCAGAAGTTGCTCAGGGCAATGGTGGAATCATCATCCCTGGAACTGTTCCAAAGCCATGTGGATGTGGCACTTGGGGACATGAAGCAGTGGTGGCCTTGGCAGTGCCTGGGAACAATTGGACTTGATGGTCTTGGAGGGCTTTTCCATCCTTAATGACTCTGTGGTTCTAAAATAATTCATGACATCCACTCAGCTCATTTGGAGATTGGTCCGGCTGATGCCAGCCTTCCAAGGAGTTCATAGAAACTTTGGGAAACATCCCTCACCCCTTGTTTTGTAACTGTTTGGAGAAGGTTTTACAGACTTTTGAGTTTCCCTGCATTGTAAAGAAACAGAATAGTCTCAGATCTTAAAAGCAAACAAAACTCATGTTCTGTTTTCCCAAATGACCTCATTGTGGGCCCTCTCCTCCTGCAGGCTCGGGTTAGTCCATGCAGCTGGTTTATTCTGCCTCATTTCTTGGCTGCAATATTGATTTTGGTTTTCCTCGTGGTGGAAAAGAAATACAAAGATTAAATGGCCATGGTCAAAGAAGGCTGGGGAAAAATTGTGAGGCAGAGAAGCAAAAAAGCATAGGTGGGAAAAGAAAAAGATGGCCTTGGAAACATGTTTTGAAGAGAAAAATAAAAGGTGAACAGAGAATTTTCTTGTGTCTCAATTGCTTTTATAGAGTACAGGCACATCTTGTGAAGTTCTTCACTCACTTGGGGAAAAGAGAAGCTTATTTTTAAGCATGAGCCCTCCCAAATGTCTGTCTTAAATTGCAGACAGACAAATTATAGCCACTGCTTTTGGCATTTAAATACACATTCAGTATTAAAATTGGTAAGTGAAGGGTTTGTTTGTTGTCTTCTTAGTGTTTGCATATCATAGAATGAAGCTGGGTTTTGGTAGCTTATTCATTTCTAGTGTGTTTCTGAGCCATCTCTGTTTTCTTTGTTTTAGCCATGGTCAATTGTTTTCCACCATTTAAAACTTCTTTTTCTGCCTGTTCCCTTCAGTTCCATATCTTTTCCTCTAAGTTCCTCTTGCTTCCCTCCTGAACAAGGAGCCTCTGTGTAGGAAGTCAAAATCACATTGGCCATTTCAGCCTCACAGAATCATTGAGGTTGGAAAAGATCTTTGGTATGATCCAAGCCCAGGTGTTCTCCAGCACTGCCAAAGCCACCCCTGCCCCATGTCCCCAGGTGCCACATCCACATGGCTTTTAAATCCCTCCAGGGATGGGGACTTTGGGAACCTCTGCCACAGACTCCATGCAGCTGGAAGGTGAGCTTGTCATCGTGTGAGTCGGAGATGGGGGTTGTTCATAAACCAGGATGGAAACATCTCCTGGCCCTGGCACCCCACATTTCAGGGAATCTTTCATCCAGAGTTAAAATCTCACCCAGCCTAAAATAAAGGCCTTTTCCTGTGTATTTCTTTCTGCCACTTGCAGTTCAAATTCATATCCTGGCTTGTTTTTCTCTGTGCGTGTTTGCACCCCACACATTCAATACCTCTTAAATCCCCAGGTGCTTCAATTAAATGATTGCAAATAAGCTCCAAGGCTGCCTCGTGATCCCTTGAAAACCCTTAATATTTGCTGCCTTTCCTCCCCCCACACCTTTTTTTTCATCTTGCACAGCAAATAAGTGGTCAGATCCTTGTTATGTTTTGTCAGGCTGAAGGTAATAAATTAAAATTTAGTGGCTTGACTTCTGCAAAAATGTTTTTAGATTAAATATTGAGTTTTTCTTCCCTCCTGGTGCACAATTATTTCTCACACCGGGCGCAGTCAATGTGATCCAGCACAGAGGTTTGTACAGACAGAAACGTGAGCTGGGCCAGGCTTGGAAAAGACTATTATAAGCTTCAGAAATAATTCCCTGGTTTGTATCAGATCTGTTAATTACTGAGTCTGTTTTCCTACTGTTCTTTTTACCTAATATCTTATTTCTAATTTAATGTGGATCAGCTTTCCCGAAGTGGAGTGGTTGAGTTTATTAATCACAGAATCCCAGAATGGTTCGGGTTGGGAGGGACCTTAAAGATCATCCAGCCGCAGATCTCTTTTGCTGCTCTGTTTCATTAGATTTAGCCTGGTGTGAAGCCAAAATCAGGTGTTGCTTATATGCAAATGCATTCATATACTTATTTTAAAGTGCATGTGGCTGCCCTTCCCTCTCCCTGCGCTCGCTGGCACTCGGCCTCGTTTCATCTGATGCAGTACTGGGCTAGAATTTTAATGTCTCTGCGGCCAGCGATGATTTATTAGATCCCAAAGCCCTGGCTCGGAGTGCAGGAAGAAAATATTGCAGCAGTGAGCTGCCTTGGCACTGCTCGAATAAATGAGTCCTGAAAGACTCTTTAGTGTTGCAGCCTTTTTTCCCTTCCCCTCCCCTCAGCCCCACCGCTCCTTCCCCCAGCCCCGACCCCTGGATTTCTGCTGACGGTGAGAAGTGCTCGTTTCCTTGCGGGAATTGCCATCTCCAGGTCTTTGTACAGGAATGTATTTGTCAACAGGCTCATCATGGAAAGCCCTTTGAATTCCCAGAATGAGCTGCTCTCCTTCATCTGGCAAAAAGTCAGCTTTTGTGGCAGGGTGCGAGGCTTGGGCTCCTGGTGATGAACTGGTGGTACATAGGGAAGATCTTGGAATTCCAGGATGGTTTGGGTTGGAAGGGACCTTAAAGGTTCCACCCCCTGCCATGGGCAGGGGCACTTTCCACCATCCCAGGCTGCTCCAAGCCCTGTCCAGCCTGGCCTGGGACACTGCCAGGGATCCAGGGGCAGCCACAGCTGCTCTGGGCACCCTGTGCCAGGGCCTCACAGGAGGAATTCCTTCCCAATATCCCATCTAACCCCACCCTCTGGCAGTGAGGAGCCATTCCCTGTGTCCTGTCCCTCCATCCCCTGTCCCCAGTCCCTCTCAAGCTCTCCTGGAGCCCCTTTAGGCTCTGCAAGGGGCTCTGAGCTCACCCTGGAGCCTTCTCCTCTCCAGGTGAACACCTCCAGCTCTCCCAGCCTGGCTCCAGAGCAGAGGGGCTCCAGCCCTGGAGCAGCTCCGGGGCCTCCTCTGGAACTTCTCCAGCAGAGCCTTGTCTTTCCTGTTCTGAGGTCCTGTCTTAGCAGTGACTTGAGGAAAGAAAGCCAAGATTTCAGTATTCCTGGGAAGAGCAGCAGCATGTGGCCACCACTCCGGTGCTGGCTGTGCTCCTCTCTGAAGCACCTCCCCAGCCCCCCTTCCAGAGAACTGTCAGCCCAGCAGCCCTTCCTGGGAGCAGGTCTGAGCAGTTTCACCTCATCAACAAAATAATTTTCAGGAGCAAGTAGAATAAAGAAGAAATTGGGCTGAAAATATGAGCTCTCAGAAGACTGAGAGCAGTAAAGAGGAGGGTTTGGGAGGAGAAGTACAAGGAAGAAACCCTGGAGAAAAAACAGGTGAAGAAACTTTGGAGCTCATAGTTACAAAATTCTCTTTAGTAAGTAACCAAAGGAAGTGTCCACTTTATGCTTCATTTGTTGCCATCTATTTACACTTAAAAATGACATTTCTGTGCCTCATCATTAGAGACCTCATGTTTGGCAGCAAAGAGCATCCATCTCTGGGGAGAAGAGGTCAATTCCAAGGCACTCCCAGGAGATGCAAAGCACGTGGTGACTGTAAATGAAATCAGAGAGAGAAAAACCTTGATTTTTAAGCTGAACAATGAAGAATTTCATTCAGAAAGATGAACGTGTGTAGGCATCTGAACTTCTGTTTACCTCTAGTTTCTTTTTATTTCAAATTAGGAACTCTGTTGAGGTGAAGACGGTTCTGCGCTGGGTTGAAGGTGTGAAGATGTGTGTTCTGTGCAGGCACTCTGTTGCCAGAATAGTTTTTCTCTCCCCTTGAGGCAGTTAAGGAAACAGTAGTGTAATGGACTATCGTAGTAATTTCAGGGTGAGCAGAGCGATTTTCCACAAAAATAACAATTATGTTGTCATCAAACAAGGCATGGTTTGCTCTGAGCCCATTAATATAATGAGGGTCTCACTGAATGCATGAGCAGCAGGTTGGTGACTTATACCCAACACCCCCAGCTCTCCCAGCCTGGCTCCAGAGCAGAGGGGCTGCAGGCCCTGGAGCATCTTCTGGACTGGAAAACAAGATTATTTTCCCATAGTTTGGGTGTCTTGAAAAACTGGACATTCTGTGATGTTTAAGATGCTGTGAACTCCTGTTTGAGAGGAGATTGTCAAGATGGGACTTGAGTCACAAAATCCCAGAATGGTTTGGGTTGGAAGCGACCTTAAAGCCCCTCCAGTCCCACTCCCTGCCATGGGCAGGGACACCTTCCACTATCCCAGGTTACTCCAAGCCCTGTCCAACCTGGTCTTGGACACTGCCAGGGATCCAGGGGCAGCCACAGCTGCTCTGGGCACCCTGTGCCAGGGCCTGCCCACCCTCACAGGGAACAATTCTTTCCCAATATCCTCCATCTCTTGAAGGATTTTCATCCCTGGCTTCTTTTCTCTCCTGTTGGTGCTTCACTTTAGCTGTGGAGTTTTACATTTTTCTTTTAATCCCCACTGTCCTTTATCCCTCCCTTGCTTCTCCCAAGCTCTCTGGTTCCTTGAAGGCACTAACGTGGAATTCTCCCATGGCGGATGTTGGACCTGTTATGAATAAAGATGAAGTGGAAGTGGAGTGCTTTCCCATTAATTTAAAACTTTGGTTATCATGACAACAGGTTACAACTCTCTTCATTGCCATGACAATCTCCTGCAAAATTGTTAAAATGCCGGCTTATGGTTATTTTTAGTTTGTCCTCGATTCCCATGGAGACCAACTTTTCCTTGAAGTGTTTGATGCTTTGTGCTTGGAGCCTTTAATGAGCCCCACAGAAGTCTGGAAGTCAGGAAAGGAAGAGGCCTCCGAGGTCAACCCATCCCTCCGTCAGCCTTGAGGGATGCTCGGTGCAGTCGCTTTGCTGCTGCTTTTGTTGTATTGTGGGCACTTCTTTTTTATTATTATTATCTTCTCTTGTGTGATTTTTAACATTTACATTTCCTGTAGTGCCCGAGCTCTTGTATTCTTTGCATATGACCCTATTTTTTATTGTATTCTTTGCATATGACCCTATTTTTTTGCATTAAATTCTGTCTGAAAACTTCACATTCTGCGCAGGCCACTTGGAAAAAAAAATCTACAAGGGAAAATGAAAAACTATAGAGGAGCTTGAACAGGACACATAAAGTGGCAATTTTTAGTTGCTGGGTTGTTTTGGGAGAAAACCCACACAGAAATTAACTTTTCTGTCTGTCAATTTACAAAGGAGTTTTACCAGAGTGACATTTGCTCAATCAGCTCAACATTTACTGGCTTATAATTAATATATTACAAATTAATAAAATATTACTAATCACCTCAAGTAAAAAGGGAAATAAAACTTCTTTGTGATCCTCCTTTGTCCACGGGCTTTTATTTTCTCCCCAAGTGTTTCTGGAAGGTGGCTGAGACTCCGTAGGCCTTTCATTTGTATCCATCATGCCTTGAGTGAGGCTTTTCACTGAACCTGGGAATTTTTCCCACATCTAATACCTGTTACAGTTGTTCTGTAATTTCTTAGACATCTTAAATTGTTGTGTCATTAATACCAGCTGAACTCTGAGCTCAGCTCAACCTTCTGCTATCCCAGGCTGCTCCAAGCCCTGTCCAAACTGGCCTTGGACACTGCAGGGATGGGGCAGCCACAGCCTCTCATACAGATAATATTTCTACCAATAATTTTAAACCTCTAGAGAGGCTCAGGAGCTTATCATTGATGGTAAAAATCTCTTTTTAAATGGTGTAAAATCTTTCTCTCTCTGGGATAATGAAATCCTTTTGCTGTTAAGGTGACTCTGAATCTTTTTACAGCTGATAAGAGCAATCAGAAGAGTTTTTAATGCCTCTTGCTTGCAGAATCTCAACGCTCATCAGAGTCCTTTTGCTCTCTGGTGTGTCTGAGTTTGCATTTTCCATGCAGACTCCAAATAAAACATGATTTCTGCATAACACAGCCCTCATCTTTAGGATGGTGAGGTTATTTTGGCAGCAGGATTTCCTGGGAAGGTTGATGGCTCAGTTCTGCTCTGCAGATACAAGAGGGGGTATGAAATACGGTGGGTTTTTGTAGCACTAACAGTGGTGGTAAGATTTTTATCAGGATGTTGCTCAGCATCCTGCGAGGTGCAAGGAAGATAAATCCTGATGCTGAGGCTGGAGCACTTAACTGAAATAATAATCTATAAATCCCTTTAATTTTTTTTTTTGTACTGCTACTTGTAGAGGACATGGCATAATTACCCTGATTTTATGTTGATGTTGATTGTGAGGTGTGTGGCTGTATTTAAGCGTTCCCCCAGAATTTTGGCCATGTGCTGTTCCCAGAATAATTCCTTTGCCCTTTCCATGTGTGGTTAAGAGGCCATTTAGCTTTCCCCAACCACTCTTTTATTCTAATGGCTGTTAATTGGCAATAAAGGTTATAACTAATATAATATATGCAAGGTATTGATAACACTGCTTATGTTTTTGGGATTGAGTGGGTTTTGTTCCATGGATTTTTGTTCTTTTCACATTACTTAGGATGGCATGGAATAGAATAGAACAGAACAGAATAGACCATTACTGTTGGAAGGGATCTCCAACAATAATCTCATCCATCTGCCTGCCTAATTTAGGGCTGATCATGTTATTAAGGGCATTATTATTTGGTTTTTATTTTCATTTCTGTGACCAGTGAATTAATTTTATGAGACAGCGTTGGTTATAAAATCCACCATGATCTGCTCTTTCTCTAACTTTGGGACCAGCAGCTACAGGGAAGTGCAATGAGAAATCTCCAGGCATGGAAAAATGGAGTTTCCTTCCACTTGCACATAGCAGAAGAATCAGGAGGTAACGTGATTCTGGAAAGAAGGGGCAATTTTTCAGATTTTCCTATGAGAATTGCCCAGAGAAACTGTGGCTGCCCATCCCTGGGAATGTTCAAGGTCGGGTTTGACACAGCTCAAAGCAACCTGACCTAGTGGAAGATCCCTTCCAATCCAAACCATTCCAGGATTCTTTAACTTCTCCTAAATTCAGATCCTGCTCCAATGCCTTTGGGAGTAAACAAAGACGTAGGAACAAAAAAATATGTGCAAAATTTTTACACATCCAGGAGATTTTCTCTCTATGATGAGACACCCCAAAAAGCAGGCTTGGTTTCCTCAGCCTATTTTGATATTTTAGCAAAATTACACTACATCAGATTTCCAGCTTGAGGAGGTGTTTCCCATCCTTGGTTTTCATTTGGGGCCAGCTCTCCCAGGGCTTCCTGAAGAAGCTCTGAATGAGGGACAACATTTTCACTTTGGATTTTCCAGAGGGAAATTTTCTTCTCGCCCTGGGAAGATACAAAGTGGTCTCAGTCTCCATGTATGTTCTTGTTTAAGGAAAGGAGCCTGTATTCCCATGAAAAAAGTCTCCAGGATCATAGCCTGGTGTAAAAAAGTGGGAAGAGCTGGTGTGCAAGCAAAGGGAAATTCCGGAGGCGTTTGAGTTAACCTCGGGATCAAATCCTGCCGGGCACTGGCTCAGCTGCCATCGATCCGTCCCCTTGTTTGCCTTCCAGCTCTCACATTAAGCAATGGTTAAATCATCCCTGGAGCTCCCTGGGGCTCCCTTGACTAATTGGCCGCTCAGGGTGGTCCAGGTGCTTCTCGGCAGGTCCATCTGGCAGCAGCTCCAACCCATCTGGCCCTGTTCTGGCCTTGGAGAAACCTCTCCTGGGAAGTTTATCCCAAAATTGTTGCTTTCAGAAGTGTTTAAGGAACAAAGTGAGGTACTGCAACGACCAGGAATTCCTGTCAGTCTGCAGGTCCGGAATGACTTTGACTCTGAACAAATGCACGAGGAACAACGGGAGCAAACGTCACCTGTTGGAAGAGCCCGACTCCTGGATATTCAGGGAGTGTGGATGTTAAGGCTTCTGACATATTCCTTCAGAGCAACTCTCCAAAGTAAACGCAAAGCCAGTCACCTTCAAAGGCAGGGAATGTCACCCTGCATTTCTCTATCCACCTTCGCCAAGCGGGAGGACTTGGCATTCTCCGGGATGGGGAGATTTGATGGATGGCAGGACTTCTAATGTTGTTGGCAAGCGGTGCAGGTTCCATAGGATTTGGCAATGTTAGAGCCTTTTATTTTATTATTCCCTATTTTTAGAGGAATCTTTCAGTTTGCTCTCGCTCCTGGTGTAAATCAAGAGCCTCCACAGGGAGGTGTCCAGATATTTCTATGCATTGCACACATTCCATGTCCCCAGTTTACTGATCCAGTCGCTAACCACGAGCCTTTCCTTTCCCGCTGTCAATCCCAACACATTTTTCCAGTGGAACCAAGGTCATTTCAATCCCTCAGGTGAGGAGAGGACCTGCCCACAGTTTAAAATCAATACTGGGGGCGAGATTATTTTTAGAATTAAGGTGAAGTCCTGACCCCAAGCCCCCACAGGTTTATCCCTGCCTCTGCTGCGTGGGGCTGGGATGACGCTCCGGCGGGGACTGCTGGGTTTCCTTCCGGCATGGCCCTCGTTATTCCCGAGTGCCTTCGGCTCATCTGTCCGGGAAGCAGATTTATTCAGCTCATGTGAGCCCCTGTATAATCATCCTTAGCTCTGCATTAATGTGCTGAGCAAGTGAAACTGGTTAATGAGAGGAGGAGAAAGGAATCTCTTTTTGTCCGTGCAATGCTCTTGTTCCTGGAAGCGGAGGGGAATAATTAACATTCCAGCCAGGAAGCCGGTTCCTTCGGCAGTGCCTATTGATGGAACGCGGGGGATACAGGTGAACGAATTCCAACCAGCCACAGGCTTGATGTTTAGCTCTGCCTTTGTTATAGAACAAGTTTTTAGGTCTTCAAAAAAACCCATTTCTGAGCAGAAATGACCTTCAAGGAATGGTTAAAATAAGAAAGCTGACGTCTCTTTGGTTACCGGTGCACAAACCCATCACTTACATAAACAGGACAAAGGCTTTAATCTCCTTTTGAAGTTATTTGCATATTTATTGAGGCTTGCAGTGCCTTTTTCTTTGGGATCCCACTGATCTGAAAGTGAAGGACACACATGGCTGGAAAACCCACCAGGTTTCCCTGAGGTTCACATCAAACTCGGTTGTTGGTCCTCGAGGTGGGGCAAAGTGGCAGAATTCAGCTGTGCTGTGGAACCATTAAACCAGGAATTGCTTGGTATTTTTATGCATTTTTTTCTTGTTGTTCAACAACCTTCAAAGTATTTTTTTTTCACCTGTATCCCTTGTTACTCTTTAAAAGAAGTAAACCTTTGGGGCTTTGATACTCGTTTTGCTGTAGGTTCATTGAAATTCCTTTTCCTGTATAGGATTTCAGCCTTGCTGAGTGGCACATGACCATCATAATTAGATTTATCCACAAAAATGACACTTCAAAGAGCTCTTTTGGGACAGATGCTGCTGCACGCTCAGAGAAGGTGTTTGGAGAAGTGGTGCTACTTTGTTCCCGTTGCTTTGTCATTAACCCCACTGGGAGACTCCTCATCCATAGGGTGGTGTCGTGGCTGAAAGTGAAGCAAGATCCTTCATGCTCCAGTGGTGCAGGCTGTCCTTGCTCATCCTGAATGGAGCAGCCAGCAGCAGTTTTAAATGCTCATATTAAAAACTCCACAGACAAACCCCAAAACATTGCAGTTTTGTTAACCACATCTTGCCAGGATGGGAGTTTTCCAGGCTGCAGGATGAGGAAGGTGCTACGGACAGCAAGGGGTGCCACAATTACATGGCACAGTGCACCTGAACATGGGCTATTGCAGTAATTAATGTTAAATGCTGGCCTGTAATTATAATCCGGCAATATTCCCAGCAGAAACCTTTGTGTGGAAGCAGCAAGGAGCTGTTCTGCATTGGTGACTTGGAAGTAGCTGGAAGAAATTCAGAACATCTTCATATAAATTACATTTTGGTCATGGTCTGCTCATCCCCAGGGCTTTGCAGGCACAAGTTCCCCTCCTCGACTCCTCCCAGCTCTGACGCCGCTTTGTCAGCTCATCTTTCCCTTTTCCCATCCCCACCAGCGGGGTTTTCCTCATGGTCAACAGCAAGTTGGGGTTCCTCACTTCCAATCCCCCTTAGATCCCACAGCGGGGCACCTGCTGTGTGTTCTCACTCCAGGAAGGACCTGAAGGGGCTGGAGCATGTTCAGGGCAGGGAACGGAGCTGGGAAGGGGCTGGAGCCCCAGGAGCAGCTGAGGGAGCTGGGAAAGGGGCTCAGCCTGGAGAAAAGGAGGCGCAGGGGGTACCTTGTGTCTCTGCACAACTCCCTGACAGGAGGGGGCAGCTGGGGGGGTCGGGCTCTGCTCCCAGGGAACAGGGACAGGGGGAGAGGGAACGGCCTCAGGCTGGGCTGGGGGAGGTTAAGTTTGGATATTGTGAAAATTCCTTCACTGAAAGGGCTGTCCAGCCCTGGCACAGCTGCCCAGGGCAGTGGTGGAGTCCCCATCCCTGGAGGAATCTTCGTGGGTCCCCTCCAGCTCAGGATATTCTGTGATTGTACCTTTCTATAAAACCTCATTTTTAAGCCTCGTCCCAGGTCTTGCTTTGTGCTGCTCCAGGACTTTGCTGTGCCAGGCAGGGATCAGGTGGAATCCTTGGCATTAATGTGTGCCCTCCACAGAACATTGGGGCAGTTTTTGAGGAAAACCCCACGCTTCCCTTGCACACGAACCATATGAAATTATTTTCAGAAAACGTTTGCCTGATTTTGAGCATTTCCCTCTTATTTTAATCATTGGCCAGTTTATGTCAGAATGTCAGAACTGTAGCTGATTTAAAGCATGCTTGAAAACTTGGTGCATATCATTAACAAAAAATGAAATGTTCGTGGATCCCCATCTGTTTGACTGGAATACACCTGGCTTTTGGGACCAGACACATGCTCTGCCTAAATCCAAGGCTTTAGAGATAAAACGTGACACTGGGATGCCTGACTAATCTCCGGCAGGGATGCTGCTGGGATAAGATAAGGAACTTGTTGGGAATGGTTATTATTGTCTGGGGGAGGGAGCTTACAGGGCACAGGCTGCCAGGAACACCTGATAATGTCCTGCAAGCGTGGCACCCACAGCTCCTGCCCGCTGGCATTCCGGGCTTTTCTGGGCCTATCAGAAGATAAACGAACATCTCTAATTGCAAACAATCCCAAAGGACAGCAGTGCTCTCCTGGATTTTGTTCCTGATGCAGGGGCTCCCTGCAAGAGCAGGTGGGGAGTTCTCAAGAGTTTTCCTTTGCAGGCAGTTCCAGGAAAATCATTAGGAGCTGTTATTGGGATGATATTTACATTCCTGTCCCTTCCTAATGCTCCTCTGCAGCAGTTTCGGGGGGCTCAGCCTTGCAGGTGTTATTCCCTCCAGTTCCACATCCACGCTGACATTCTCCTTATCTTTTAATCCCATTGACTGGTTTTTTTTTCCATTTTTTTCCCTTTCCTGGTTGTGGATTTACGTCACCTTTTGTAAATATTGTATAAAACATGATTTTTTTTTTCTGTGTGAGCAGAAAGGATTCTCTTAAGAACAGGGCATGACATGGTTTTAAAATTGAAATAGAGCGTTGCAAATTGGCTTTTTTCCTTTAAAAAACATTCCAGGTGTGTTCAGCAGGATGTGGAAAAAACATGGAAAATGTATCACAGGGTAAAAAAGAAAGAGAAATCTTTGTGGTTGTGATGATTTTGGGAGGAAAAAGAAAGATATTTTTAATGGGTAAATAAATCTGTTTTAATTCCAGGCTGGGTGTTGAATAACTGGTGTCTGTAGTTGTTCCTAAACCCCAGAGGGTTTAGGAAAATCCCTCTCCAGCTCCTTAAACTGCTTCAGCAGCTTTTCCAGGCCTTAGCTCAGGGCTGGGGTTCCTGCAACTCCCCATTTTGTCCCAGTTCAGCCCAGTTCTTTTCCTGCCTATTCAGCTCAGGATGTGACAGTGATGTTACATTTCATTTGGCAAATAAACTGAAAACATAAAACCAATTCCATTCTATTTAAGGAATAATTAATATTTATTCTTGCCTCAACACCCCATTTGCCTGCCAGCCAGTCTGCTTGAGTTTAATACAAATTATTTCATTCAACTCCAAATGTTTCATTTCATTCATTTATGAGGAAATTAAAGGAAGTGAAGAGGGAAGAGAGATGCTAATTTTCATAAAATCACAGATTCCCAGAACGGTTCCTGCTCCGTTTTGCATTAGCACTGGAACAGGACTAGAGTCCAAATGAATGTCCAGAAAGATCAGTCCTCAGGATATTTTTCCAGTTGAATTTGTCCCATAAATTTGAAGGAGAGTCACTGGATAATTCAGGCTGGAAAGGACCTCTGGAAGCCATCAAGTCCAGCTGGGGTCGGGTTGGTCAGAGCCATGTCCAGTGGACAGAAGTCAAGGAAGTTTTCCACTGCTTGGAGACACGTGCTTGGCAGGTTTTCAAAGTTTTGCTGCAGGAAGTTCTCCTGGCTCTAGTGCCAGGTTTTTAAAGCACAGGACTTCCAGAGGATCCAGGATATTGTCCAGCTTTAGCTGGATATGTGCACTTTTACATACGGAGCCAGGCTTGGAGAGCTGGGGGGGCTCACCTGGAGAGGAGAAGGCTCCAGGGAGAGCTCAGAGTCCCTTGCAGGGCCTGAAGGGGCTCCAGGAGAGCTGGAGAGGGACTGGGGACAAGGGATGGAGGGACAGGACAAGGTGAACAGAGAGCAGGAACAGGGTGAGCACTGTGGTAATCAAAATGCAGCACCTCAAGACTGGCCCTGCTTCCTCCTCCATGGCTGGACCAAAAATTTCCTTTCAGTCCCTACAAATATACAATTCTTCTTTTTCATCCTTACACATTTCCCTGGAAAATTTTATGGCTTCTATGGGCAGATTCCTTTGCTGCAATAGCAGTCTGCACACTGGGTTGCTTGATTTATTTTTTGTGTTGGTTTTTTTTTTCCCAAAGTTTGCAGAATCTGTGGACACAAAGCTTTTGCAGCTGGTGCCACTTTTTCAATGGATTTCCACATCCTCCCAAATTGGGGGGATGAGTCACCTGGCAGGAACAGGAAAGGAGTAGCAGTGCTGTCTCATCCCAAACACATCCTCATTCATCCCGATGCCTTGGGTGCAGCACGTTGTGTGTGAGGAGCATTTGCTTTGTTTTGTTTTCCAAGGATGTGCAATTAGTGGAGATACAGAAATCTGGTGCTGCTCACAGTTTCTGGGAGAGCAAATGAAGGAGTAACAGCTCAGAGAAGGTGGGAATTGTAGTCGTGGAACTGTTTGGGTTGGAAGTGACATTTAAAGTTCATCTCGTTCCACCCTCTGGCATGGGCAGGGACACCTCCCACTGTCCTAGCCTGCTCCAAGCCCCATCCAGCCTGGCCTTGGACACTGCCAGGGATCCAGGGGCAGCCACAGCTGCTCTGGGCACCCTGTGCCAGGGCCTCCCCATCCTCACAGGGAGTAATTCCTTCCCAGTATCCCATCCATCCCTGCCCTCTGGCACTGGGAAGCCATTCCCTGTGTCCTGTCCCTCCATCCCTTATCCCCAGTCCCTCTCCAGCTCTCCTGGAGCCCCTTTAGGCCCTGCAAGGGGCTCTGAGCTCTCCTTGGAGCCTTCTCTTCTCCAGGTGAGCACCCCCAGCTCTCCCAGAGGGGCTCCAGCCCTGGAGCAGCTCCGGGGCCTCCTCTGGGCTCTCTCCAGCAGCTCCAGGTCCTTGTGCTGCTGGCCCCAGGGCTGGGGCAGCTCTGCAGGTGGGGTCTCACCTGAGCACAGGGGCAGAGGGGCAGAATCCCCCCTTTCCTGCTGCCCCTGCTGGGGGATCAGCCTAGCACGTGGGGGGTTCTGGGCTGCAGGGAATAAAGAAAGGAAAAAAAGCTGCAAGCAAAGCAGAATTTTCTCCCAGAGCCATCTCAGCTGTTTTTTGGGACCCATCTCTGCTCTCCAGCAGAGCACCCTTCTCCCAAGAGCCCTGCCCAACATTCTCCTACCTTTACTCAGTCCGAGGCACATTTTGTGGTCATCAGGGTGAATCAGGGCATCACTCAGCAAAAGCTCAGCTCGGTTTTCTTCCTGGAAAGCTGACTTGGTCTTGCAGTGGAGCTCATCTGGACTTTAATTTCCTAATGAATGATCATCTTCATAGGAAGCAAAGTACGAATCCAAGAAAACAGATGATGGTCATGTCATGTCCCTGTGCTGTCTGTCCCAAGCAGGACAGGGAAGGCTGGATCAGTGCACTGGGATATTGTCTTGTGTGAAATTTTGCTCAAATTATTAAGAATAATTAGGAAGTGCTGCCTGCTCCTGTTAAAAATGCACATGCAGGGAGTGGTGAACGTGTCCTGTCAGCTCCCAGCTTTTCCTTCCTCACCTGTGTTTATTCTCCTTATTCTTTATTTTCACAAGGTAAAATGGGAAAGGGAATAAGCAAATTCCAGAGCCTGATCTCACTGGAACAGGTGATACTGATGCACACAGGTGGCATCTTTGGTTTTCTGGCCAGATTCCTTCTGCATATTCAACTTATTGCTCATGACTGAACCTTTGGGAGGCAAAGACCTTCTTGAATATTCATAGAATTAGTCCTTGGAACACCCTGAACTTGCATACCTAATCAGGTGATATATTTACCTCCTTAATCCCTCCTGACCTTCTTCCCTATGTAAATGAGACAATTTGAAAGCATCTACTTCAGCACTGGGTAGGACATCCAGCTGATTCCTCTTACAGTAATTGCAGTGCCTCTTTCCAAAGTTTCTGGGAAAAATCTTCAATCTTAAATCTCACTTGGCTGTGCTACGCCCTTGACCACTAATAAATTAGTTTTGGCTCATTTCTGTTTCCTTTGAAAGGAACCTGCATCTGCATTTTTTGACTCAATCAAAGGTCTGCACAAATTCCACCCAAAGGGTGAAAGAAAATGGCTTTAAAGTATCTTCTGACAGGTAAGAGACCAGCACTCAATCACACTCATCTTTTGGAGCTCTTTCCTTTCAATTCTTTTGTGAAACATTGAGAGATTGTTCCAGTAGTTTTCCTGGACATCCCTAATGCCATATTTATTATCACAGGATGGCTTGGGTTGGGAGGGACCTTAAAGCTCATCCAGTGCCACCCCCTGCCACTGTCATCCACTTCCACTGTCCCAGGCTGCTCCAAGCCTCATCCAGCCTGGCCTTGGACGCTGCCAAAGATCCAGGGGCAGCCACAGCTGCTCTGGGCACCCTGTGCCAGGGCCTGCCCACCCTCATAGGGAACAATTCCTTCCCAATATCCCATCTATCCCTGCCCTCTGGCACTAGGAAGCCGTTCCCTGTGTCCCATCCCTCCATCCATTGTCCAAAGCCCATCTTTAGCTCTTCTGAAGCCCCTTTAGGCCCTGGAAGGGGCTCTCAGGTCTCCTCGCAGCTTCTCTTCTCCAGCTGAACACCCCCAGCTCACTATACTAGTTTTAGTAAGTAAAAATTATAAATTTAAAGAAAATCAACCGGCAAAAATATGAACAGGAGACAAAATATTTGTGGAATGATTGGTGCATGTTGAGATTTGGACTAAAAACGCCACATCTCAACCTACTTCAGGCAAGGTCTCGCTTTGTGGAGAATGAATTCAGCCCTGACACTGATTTGATTATCCACTCCAATAAAACAGGTTATTGACTTACACAGGTTTTGGATGGTTATAGGAGACAGGTACTATAGGAACTGCAGCACTTCCTTCTTTTGTCCTCTCCTGAGTGGAAATTGGAAGCTGGAATCACTTTTTGGTGCCCTGAATCATGAGAACACCCCTGAACTTGTGTACCTTGTTACTCTGCTGAGATGTGATGATGTTGAGACAGAGCTTTGTTGCCAGCAGTACCTGAAACTGTGTTGGGAGCATCTCCTCTTCTCTATAAAATAATCATGGAATCATTGGGGTTGGGAAAGCCCACCAAGACCATTAAATCCAACCATTCCCCCAGCCCTGCCAAGGCCACCACTAACCCATGTCCCCAAGTGCCACATCCACACGGCTTTAAATCCCTCCAGGGATGGGACTCACCGCTGCCCTGAGCAGCTGTGCCGGGGCTGGACAGCCCTTTTGGGGAAGGAATTTTCTGTGATTTCCAATCTCAACTTCCCCTGGCACAACTTGAGGCCATTTTTGTTGTCCTGTCCCTGGTTTCCTGGGAGCACAGCCTGACCCCCCTGGCTGCACCCTCCTCAGGGAGCTGTAGATTGGAATTCGCTACCCTATAATCCTGACAGTGTTGTACCTCATTCCAAGGGATGATCACCAGGCAGTGATCAGTGGCAATTTTCTGCTGAAAAAGGCAGTGAGTCCTTGATCTAGGGAAGGATAAATTCCATGAAAGGAGCCGGTGTCACCTGAGATGGTCGGTCTGGAACATAAACACCCCGAGCAAGCTGGAAGCTGATGACGCAGTCACAGAGAATTCGGGGTGATGGTAAAAGGGAATGTTTGTTGAAAAAGTGGAATGAGAATCATTAAGACAAGTCAACAGGCTGCTGAGAGGGGTCTCAGGAGCGTGGTTTGAGGATGAAGGGATGTAAAATGGGAGGTGGAAGTTTGGAAGGAAGATAAAGAACTGAAGTTGCAAAAAGCTAAATGAGGTAATTTGTGCCGTTTATAAAACTTCTGTGCTGTTGCAGAAGCTTTAGGAGGACTTTTTGATTCTGCTGAAGCTCTTCAGATCTTCACTTTCATGTTCTTTTTCATAATCTCTTTATCTTTTGATTTACCAACACCAAAAGGATCCTGCCAAGCTGTTTGAAACCATAAGGAAAGAAGTTGCCCTGTTTATTGACCTCTACTTGAAAGCTGGAAACCGTACTTCCATTTCTCAGATGTTTTCCTCATTTCACATCCTATGTTATTATAAACATTTGTCTTTCAAGCATGGGACAGGCTGACAGCTGAAGATTTACCAGCCTGGAGCAGGTCCTCAGAGTCCACCTGGTTCCTTCTCTCCGTGGCAGGACCCTGGCAGTGTCCAAGGTCCATCCCAGAGTGGTTTAGGTTGGAAGGACCTTAAAGCTCATCCATTTCCACCCCCTACCATGGGCAGAGACACCTTCCACTGTCCCAGGATGCTCCAAGCCCCATCCAACCTGGCTTTGGACACTGCCAGGGATCCAGGGGCAGCCACAGCTGCTCTGGGCACCCTGTGCCAGGGCCTGCCCACCCTCACAGGGAACAATTCCTTCCCAATATCCCATCCATCCCTGCCCTCTGGCAGTGGGAAGCCATTCCCAGTGTCCTGTCCCTCCCTCCATTGTCCCCAGTCCCTCTCCAGCTCTCTTTGGAGTCTTTTTCCCAATATTTATTATTTTACGCCTGTCTCAAGTGGATTTTGTTTGTTGTCATATTGCTTATTCACTGACTTTGTGCAGGTGTTTTTTCTCCTTATGTTCCTTGTGCTCTCTCTGGCCTGGCTGGTGTTATAAATACATTTAACTGGCAGGTTTCCTCTTTTCCTACTCACTTTTCATTATTAATCCATATGTCAAACAATTTTGATGGGTTTGGTTTTCTTCCATAAGTTAATAGAGATGTAGTGCTGCCCTGGATTAATACAGAATTTATGGAGTGTCCTCCCCGAGCCAAGGGATCACTGATATCACAGCACCAGCACAAATCAGGTGCAGTGGGAGACAGACAGAACACCCTGTCCAGGACACCGAGCCCGGGTCAGCTCAGGCAAGGAGCCTTTTCCCCCTGTTTAAACCAGCAGGGAGCTGATAGCTTTTCATGGAAGCGCCCAGTGATAGCAGCAGTGTCTGGAACATTTGGTGGCCGGATCCCATGGGAAGGGATGAGGATGCTGCAGAGGACAGATTCATCAGTTTGGAGTTTAACTCTTCTCCCCTTGTTTTGCCTCACATTCCTTTATCCTCTGCCAGAGATTAATTTAAATACATTCTTGTTGCACTCTTGTTTTCTTTTCTGCCAGACTGTCTATGCTCAATTCCCAGTTAATTTTCCAGAGTGTCTGCAGCTTCTTGGGCAGGGAGAAAAACTCTTCTGATGTACAAGTCTTGCATTGAATCATAAAGCTCCATTTTGTGTAATTTTCTGGCAGATGTAACTCACTGTGGGAATTGTGTTTGTGGTTTGGTTCCTTGGGTCTAAGACAGCCCTTTCCTATAAATCATTAGGGAAGGATACAGAAGCTCTGGCTCTGACTGACAGCTCAGCCCCTCTCTCATTACTCCACTCTGGTTTATTTACCTTTTTCGTTAAGCTTAAGGGGAGAACTGCCCACATAAACAAAACATCAAGAGTGAATTAGCTTCAACAGGAATGATTAAAGCTATTCCCAAATTCTGATTTATCCCCTGTTAGCAGACAAATGAGCACATGCTGACTCCGTGCTCTTCCTCCACCACACTCTTCATTCCCAGTGTCACTTGCAGTAACGGGAGGTCCTTGACACCACTGAGAGCACAGTGCCAGGAATGAATCCAGCACCTCTGAGTGCCCAAATTCAGGTGGAAAATATATTTCTGTCTCATATATATAAACCTGTGCTTGTTGTAATTGCAAATACAGAACAAAAAGACACCATTCCAGGGGAGAGGAGACAGAAGCAGCAGGATCTGAAGTGCAGAAGGGGAGCAGAGAAAGCATAAAATAGCAATTATTGAATAATTCTGTGTCAGAAACTCTCTAGGTAGTAAGTACCCGACTAATTTGGTTTGGAAGGTTGTGGTTTCCAGAAGGATTTGCCTCGTGAATTTCTGGGCAGGGAGTGAGGCTGACTGGGCTGGCATTTCCCTTGTTGAAGGTGAGTGTGATGTTGCCCTTTTTCCAGTCACCAGGGACGTTGCCCATCTCCGTGACTGTTCGGAGGTGACAGAGTGGCAGTGACACCAGCCAGCTCCCTTGGCACCCTCAGGCCCATCTCATCTGGCACCATGGAGTTGTGTATGTGCACATTGCTTAAATGGTCTGTAATTCATCCATCCTTTATCAACAGTTGTACCTCACTCTCCAGACTCTGCTCTCACAGACCCAAGGACAGCTTTCCACAGGACCCACTGATCCCTTGAATAAGCCAAAGTCTGTTCAACTGGAAATTCACATATTCCTCATTTTTGTTCCTCTCTCTCTTCCCATGGTCGCATGGCATTCCTCCTTTTCCCCAGAGCCAGTCCTATAGTGTTGCCTACACCATCAAATAACTTCACTCCCTGCCTCTCCTCCGGGTTCTCCTCCAGATCCATGGCATCCATTCAGCCTGCACGTGCCACCACCCTGGGACATTGAGGTGTGACAGGAATTGCACTCCTGACCCAGGAGAAAGCACCGGTGTCAGCACACTTGTCCCTGGATTACTTGGAGTCATTGGATTTCCTGCTCCCTATGGTGTTAATCTTCTGCCCTTTGAACTCTTGAGACATCCAGTAATGTGGGTGGTGACGTTCCATGGGAGAGGAGGTCAGGGAAAGCGTCCAAGACAGGCAGGGAAGGTGAGATGGGTGGAGAAGGTGGATGTGAAAGTGCACAAGGGATAAACAGTCTGAGGGTTGCTCTGATCCAGGCTTGGATGAGCATTTTAGTCGTGTGAAAAGGGCAGGTTTGGGTGGAGTAGAGGGAGGATGTGGTGGAGCTTGGCCAGAAAATTGCCACTGACAGGAAAAGCTCTCTGGGGCTATTTAAAGATGCAGGTTTGGCTCCTCCGTTTTTCACTATTTTGTGGTGTTAATTTGTTTTGCTGTTGGTGCCTGACTGATGTCTCGCAACGCCTACTTCAGAGACTCTCAAATTAATTCCTAGTAGGATTTGTTTCACAGAATCCCAGACTGGTTTGGGCTGCAAGGGACCTTAAAAACATCCAGTGCCACCCCTGCCATGGGCAGGGACACCTCCCACTATCCCAGACTGCTCCAAGCCCTGCCCAGCCTGGCCTTGGGCACTGCCAGGGATCCAGGGTCAGCCACAGCTGCTCTGGGCACCTTGTGCCAGGGCCTCCCCACCCTCACAGGGAACAGTTCCTTCCCAATATCCCATCCATCCCTGCCCTCTGGCACTGGGAAGCCATTCCCTGTGTCCTGTCCCTCCATCCCTTGTCCCCAGTCCCTCTCCAGCTCTCCTGGAGCCCATTCAGGCCCTGCAAGGGGCTCTGAGCTCTCCTTGGAGCCTTCTCTTCTCTGGGTGAGCACCCCCAGCTCTCCCAGAGGGGCTCCAGCCCTGGAGCAGCTCCGGAGCCTCCTCTGGGCTCTCTCCAGCAGCTCCACATCCTCCTGCTGTTGTTTATCATAGATGGGTGATGCTGGGATGTACTTCTAATAAATGTCGAGGCTGACATGTGTTGATCTTGTCCCACCAAATAATAACATCGTATTTCCAGACGTGTATTTTCCTTGAGGGTTCTCTAGGTATGGGAAGCTTCAGCTTCTCTGCTGAATTTTTGAGAGTTTTTTCCTTCCTTCCTGAGAAAACTTCCCAGCAGTGGAGCACAGAAGACCATGGAAGGCAGATTGGTGTTTGCTGTGTTCCGTTCCTTTGCTGGAAGCAGCTCGTGGCCATTTAGAGAAAGGGATAAACGCTGCAACTTCTGTCAAGCCCGAAAGGCAACACGATGGAGGCAGAATTGACAACTCCTATTTCTCCAGCCATCATTTGTCATCATGCTTTGGTGAACAGCATCAAGGGGAAAATACTTTGTTGCGATGTGGATGGAGATATTATTTGTTTGTACTGGCGCAAAGTGGCTTCAGCTGCCTGAAAACACAGAGAGATGAATCAGGCCTGTTGTTTAACTCCTTCCGAGCCAGGCTGTTCCCAAGGATTATACAATTAAATTTTTGATTAAATTGAAAATTTAATTGAATTTATTAGCTCTAGGGGGGTGGATAAACAAAGTTTATTGGTCCTCCGTGGGACACACAGGATGACGTACAGTGAAATGAGGGGCTCGTGGATTGCACAGTCTACTGCCCATCACTGCACCGATGCTCCTCTAAGAACCCATCAGGAATTCCATATAAAGTCTGAATTCAAACCATCTTTTTTAAAAAAAGCAGAATTTTAAAACCCAAGGAAAACTCTAAATCTCTCATTTTGTCTTAACATGGAGCCTTTCTGCATGAAGGAAGCTGGTGGCTTCTCCTTGAATTATCTGGCTCTTTGGAGTAGGGAATTAAGACTTAAAGCAGCATCTGCTACCTATTACCATTTTTCCCATTGTGATATCACTGAATTAGTCCAAAGGATTTCTTTTGAGAAATCAGAGTATTTTAGAAGACATCCCTGCTGGAATCTGCTCTGTGTATTTGTTCCAAGAAAACTCAAATTTCTGGTCTGTGCTTATCCCAGAAAAGCACCAGGTGAGGTCTGGTTTGGGTTTGGCTTTTGCCAACATTTCTGAGCAGTTCCCTCTCTCCATCTCCAGGGTCACGTGCCTCCAAGATGGAACTGCAGGACATGGATGTATTACATGAAGGAGAATAATCTCACAGATGGTGGAAGGCCGGGAGTGAGATAAAAATTACAGCATTAATTTTTTTTTTCTTAATTCTGAAGGACGACGGAACTTCATTATCCAATCTGCTTAAAATTGAACGACCTAATGAAATTTCACACCCACTAAATTTAATCATGGATTACTCATGTGGGATTTGAATCAGATAAAAAGGATGCTTCAGATATTTGGTAGCAATTGCATAAGGTAATAAAAAATCTGCAGTGTTCTTTGTCCTTTTCAGCAAATGTGAATTGCTTGACCTACTTTTCTTTTCTTTACTTTTTTCCCTTTTTTTCTCTTTTTTTGGTATTCATGACCCCGACTTCCTCCTGGGCATCGCTGAACAGTCAGTCCCACGCTCGAGTACAAACCAATGGATCTCAGGAGTGCTTCCTCCTGGGTGTTGGGGATGCAGGAGGATTATTGCTTTTGCTGCAGCATTTTGAGGCTGGGAAAAGAAAGAAATATTTTACAATCAGTATCTTAGCTCGTGTATTAAAAGGCCAGGCTGATAAGAGGATCTTGTTTGGGGCAGGTGGGGGGTGGATGGTGGATTAAGGTTCTACTCAGGGCTTTGGTTGTGGCTTCTGAATGAGCTTTTGCAGA
The DNA here is from genome assembly GCA_013400235.1 of Oriolus oriolus. NCBI lineage: Eukaryota > Metazoa > Chordata > Aves > Passeriformes > Corvidae > Oriolus > Oriolus oriolus. The sequence goes on from VXBT01007926.1 coordinate 538,723, forward strand.
TCACTTTACCCCTCCAAACCTTGCCTGTATGGATTTTACCCCTCCAAACCTTGTCTGTATGGATTTCAGTGGTGTTTGACTCACAGGGATGTTCTGACCCCCCCAGAACTGGCAGTGCCTGTAGGAACCTTGACACAACACACGCTCTGTGCTTACAACCTGTGTTTTTCCCCTCCTTCACTGTGTTCCTGCAGAGCCAGCCAAAGGGTGTGGAGGGTTTTGGAAACAGCAGCTCTCCTGTATTTTTAGTGGGACCTTGGGATTTGAGGCTATTCCTCAACATCTATTTCAGGCAGCACCCCAAGCACAGAGTAAACCCAGGCCTTGCCCTAGAGCCTCACAGAAGTGGAGCCTGGAGTCACTTTTGGGAAGTGTACAGTCAAAGGAGCCTTTGGAAGAGATGCTGGATATTTAGGAGGACTTCTGGATTTTCCTGCTGGGAAATGGAGCACACGAAGTTGCTTTTTGATGTGCCCTAAGAGAGCAGCACAAGCAAGGCTGGTGTGCTGGGGGGACCAAGGAGCTGGTGCCTCACTGCGGGAAAAGGGAGGCTGAGTGAGGATTAGGGGGTAATTAAAATTAGCACAAATTCCTTACTTTTTGGTAGAGGAAAGAGAGTCAAGCTGGGTAAAGGGAGAAAGGCATGTGCTAAGGAAATGATCTTTCCAGCCGTACTTGGAGTACGCAGTGATGGAATAGCAAAGCTTTAGTCAAGGTTGAAGGAAAAGCTCTTGTGATAGTGGAGGTGTGAGAGTCCCTGGCTCCTGGGTGGATGGGGAAGGCTGTGTTTAAGGATGTTACACACAAAGAGTTTGGAATCTCCCACCAGCAGTTGAAGACAGGGATGAAGTTTTAAGTGCAAGTGACAGGGAAGATGGTGCAAGTTGAGGGAGAAGTAACAAGAGCTTGTGGAGAAAAACCGTGTACTTCTACTCTCTGAGAGCTTCAGCTGATGGATTGGCATCCCTGATGTCCATGAAGAGGTGAACACAAGCTCAAATATTGTTTGGACAGGATGGCTCAGGTCTATAGGATACACCACTTGAGTTTTCTGTTAGGGAGTAAAGAGCTTTAAATTCCCCTTCAGGAAAAGCTGAAGTTGGAGAAACCACTTCTTGATTTGGAGCCTGACCGTCCAGAGTACAAAAAGCCAGTGGAGGAATGGCTCAAGAAGGAGAGAGAAGCAGCCTTTGTTGTCAGATCTTTCCTGCTTTTGGCAGAACGATTATGCCGAAGCTTGCGCAGTCCCTGCCGGGTGTCCACTGGGTGCCCTTCATCCTCAAAAAAACCCCAGGAAAAAAGCAGCTTCAGACATATAAAAGGATCCATCAACAGACTGAACAGCAGCTTCAAATGTCTCATCAAGGAGTAGGAAATCTCATCGCAGCTGGATTACCCACGAGCTTCAGGGTTCTTTAAGGTCAAAAAGTAGTTAAATTGTAGGGAACAGCGGGAAACAAGGGCACTGAGGCCTCCTCTGGAGGCTGCTGGGTTTGAGTCCTGTCTTCCACACGTGGCCCACAACATTTTTGTTCCTATAATCCCTTCCCATGACCACTTTGCAGGCTTAGAGGGGGTTTTTTTTGCCAGTCTTTGCACACAGCCAGAATTAAGGGAATTTTCTGTCTAAAAGGTGTTTTGTGGTCTTTGCAAACACTTTAACATTCCTGGATGGTGGTGAGAGCTTTTACCACAATTCTCCATCACCCTGCAGGATGATGCTGGGGCTTTTTTCTGATGGAAATTTGTAATTTTTGTTGGTATCTGTATGTGCACGTCTGGGAATGGTGGCCATGGTGGGCAGGAAGGGTTTCTGGCCATATTTATCCAGAGATGTGCATCTCCTGCTGCGGCAACTGCGGTTAGGTGACTTCCACCACCCTCTCAGGGTTCTGGAGTGACTGGAGCATGTCCAGGGAAGGGAACGGAGCTGGGAAGGGGCTGGAGCCCCAGGAGCAGCTGAGAGAGCTGGGAAAGGGGCTCAGCCTGGAGAAAAGGAGGCTCAGGGGGGACCTTGTGGCTCTGCACAACTCCCTGACAGGAGGGGGCAGCTGGGAGGGGTCGGGCTCTGCTCCCAGGGAACAGGGACAGGAGGAGAGGGAATAGCCTCAGGCTGGGCCAGGGCAAGCTTAGATTGGATTTTGGGAAAATTTCTGCATGAAAAGTGTTGTCCAGCCCTGGCAGTCACTGCCCAGGGCAGTGGTGGAGTCCCCATCCCTGAAGGAATTTAAAGCCGTGTGGATGTGGCACTTGGGGACATGGGTCAGTGGTGGCCTTGGCAGTGCTGGGGGAACAGTTGGACTTGATGATCTTTGAGGTCTTTTCCAACCTAAACAATTCCATGCTTTTATGAACCAAAAGCAGTGTGTTTGTATCTGTTCACTGCTACCGGTGACAACAAACCTCCTCCACTGCCAGTTTCTCGGGAAATAAATAATCAGTGATTTAAATCAGATCGGTGCCAGTCACAGACTCTACAACCTGTGTGAAAAACACGTGTAAGGCCAAAGAGTAAAGGCAGTGATGGATCAGAGGGAGCTGAGGCTCACACAAGGAGTTGTTGATGCAGGATACAGGGAAGATTTTTCCTCCTTTTTCAGTCTCTTGCTGACACACGCCTGCTTTACCTGCAGAGGAGTTCATCCCTCTGCTTGGGAGACACCCTGCCTGTCTTCACTTGTGCTGCACTTTTGAAGCCCTGAATTTATTGTTTAATATAGAAACAAAATACGAGGCTGTCTCTGCCTGCGTGGAATGCAAATTCTTTGTATGTGTGATGTGCCAAGGGTGTTCCTCTGCTGAGGCACCCTCGGAGCTGCTGGTCAGAGGGTCAGCACACTGGGAGGCAGCAGAGGGTGGGGTGTCCATGCTCATTAGGGGTCTTTCAGAGTCACAAAATCACAGGACTGATTGGACTGGAAGGGATCTTTAAAGGTCATCTCATCCAAGCATCCCGCCATGGGCAGGGACACCTTCCACTATCCCAGGTTGCTCCAAGCCCCGTCCAACCTGGCCTTGGGCACTTCTGTGACCAGAGCCTGAAAAAATGTGGCAAGGAGGAGCAGCAGCAGCTGTGGAAGAGGAGAGAGTCTGGTCTGCTGGAGGGGAAAGGAGGAAGCAGCAGCGACACTTTGAATGGGTGTTTTGAAATATGCTCGGAGTTAATTTTATCCAGAGGCATTTGACATGAATTTAGATTTGAAATCAGCGTTTGCTCATTACCGAGCGACTGATGAATGCCAAATCAGGTCATTACTCTTGGAGTGGGTTTTTATCTTCTCCCATTATCTGGGGTTGCTCAGATCCTCTTCATTCATAGTTGTCTTTTCTGGATATAATTGGGTTTAAGCAACTAAGATACTAAATGAAGTGTTGATAACGAGAAGGATTGTTCATCCCTCCGAAGATGGTTGGGTTTTTTTCCTTTCTCTCGCTCCTGGTGTGCCGAGGGCTGCTCAGCAGTAATTGTTCTAAGCTCTATGCGTTCAGATGTGTTCCATCACTGTCAGGATGTATGTACCGACCCTACCCTCCCTCCTGGAGCACACAGTCTGGAGGAATTTGCCTGCAGAGCTGAAGTTCCTCTGTCTCCATTCCTGAAGGCTGTTCCGACAGCTCAGCGAGTGCTCGGTGGGAGAATAACAAAACGACCTTAATACCTTTGAAAACTGAACTACCTTGTTTAACTCAATAACACGGAGAGGAAATTGGTTTCCCTTCCTAAAAATGTCTCCTCTCCTCCTGGAGGAAGGGATGAGGTTTCCATTTATCAGAGTGGTGGAGATCAACAGGAAAATGTTACCGAGTTCCTGCGGCGCTTTTAATAGAATAAGGAGGCAGTGCCCTTCAGCTGTTCCTTAGCCAAACAAAATGTTTGGTGAGCCTTGCTAATCTATCCTGGCAGGACCAGAGCCACCTAACAGCAGGAAATGTCACCATGGCCAGCTGCTAAAATAACATTATAATTGTGTAATTTGTATTCCTGCGGGAGAATCCGGCCACGTGCTCCAGCAGCCCAGAGCCCCCCGTGTGCCGGGCTGATCCCCCAGTGTGGGCAGCAGGAAAGGGGGGATTCTGCCCCTCTGCCCCTGTGCTCAGGTGAGACCCCACCTGCAGAGCTGCCCCAGCCCTGGGGCCAGCAGCACAAGGACCTGGAGCTGCTGGAGAGAGCCCAGAGGAGGTCCCAGAGCTGCTCCAGGGCTGGAGCCTCTCTGGGAGAGCTGGGGGTGCTCACCTGGAGAGGAGAAGGCTCCAGGGACACCTCAGAGCCCCTTGCAGGGCCTAAAAGGGCTCCAGGAGAGCTGGAGAGGGGCTTGGGACAAGGGATGGAGGGACAGGACACAGAAAATGGCTTTATATATATAAACTGTACTGCTGGATCCCCACTGAACATGACAGTGCCACTGTGTATTTTTTCTCTCCAGCACACAAAGCTGAACCTCTGAGTTTGCAGGCTTCAGTATTTTCCCACATCTAAATCAATTTTGGACATGCCAAGCCTCATGCTCCCACATTGTGTCTTTACACTAAATATCCTGCTCCCACATCTTGTCATTTTTAAAAACGGGAGCATGGCCCAACAGGTCCTGGAGGGCTTTCCCTCTCTTTACACAGAGCTTTTGATTCCTGGATCTGTTTGAAAGTGTCTGAGGGCTTTCAAGATAAAATGCAATTGTCTCCTTTTCACTCCTCTCTGGTAGGCAGAGTAAATGCCTTTGTTTCCAGGCATAGCTGATGTGCTGCCATTCCATTTGAAAATCCCATTAATCTCATGCATCCGAGGATAACACAAAAAAGTAGTACCATATATGGTTGGTGTTCCACAGGCATCCTGTTATTCATGGCTCTGTGGGAGCAGGGCTTTTGGGAGACTTCACAGGGAACTCGAGGGAAATTTCCCAGGCTTAGGCCTGCCGGGATGTCCCTTTTTTTACTCCTAAATCATCTCCGGTTTCCTTCTCCTGCAGGAGCTCCTGGCAGGAAGATGGGACTGCTGGCATGGCTTTGAGTCTTTATCCCCAGGCATAAATCCCAGAATCCCAGACTGTTTTGGGTTGGGAAGGACTGAAAGCTCATCCCATTCCACCTCTGCCATGGGCAGAGACACCTTCCACTGTCCCAGGCTGCTCCAAGCCCTGTCCAGCCTGGCCTTGGACACTGCCAGGGATCCAGGGGCAGCCACAGCTGCTCTGGGCACCCTGTGCCAGGGCCTGCCCACTCTCACAGGGAGCAATTTATTCCCAATATCCTGTCTAAACCCATCCTAATTCAGTTTAAAGTCATTCCCTTTGGTCCTCTCACTCCATCCCCTTGTATTTATCTCCAAGTTTTTCCCGTCACACAAATAGGAGGAGCTGGATGCCACCGGATTCTTCACATTTTCACCCATAAGAAATTCAGCTGAATGGTCATGGGGAATACTTGTACTTCAGCAAGAACAGCTTTGAACTGGGAACAAATTTGACCATTAAATTAACTACTAAATCTCTCTTTAAACATAGGAAGGTTTCTTTGCGCATTGTGGCCCCTCCACCTTTTTTTTTCCCCATATAAACTGATGTTCCCCATTCTGTGGGGATTTAACTCTCTTTGTCTTCAGCTTGAACACTCCCATAACTGTATTAATCACATATTTTCATCAGAAGAGATTTCTGAAAGTCTTTAAGCGTATTTTGCACAGGTTGGAAGACTCAGTGAGCTGCCAGCTCCCTCTTGTTACTCCTCAGATTTGTAATTCCCCAAAGATAAAGCAGCATTAGGAACAGTCCCCAGTTTTCTCTGGAAAGTAATTTCTGATTTCCATATTAATCAAAAATAGCTTTACCTTCGTCCTGCCCTAATCCTAGGAACAACACAGGAAGAAGATTACATTCTGTAGATGTCAGAAAAGCAATTAAAATTTGCACAGAGGAATCGAAGGGGGAAGGAATCTCACCTCTTTATTTTGTGAGCTGAGCAGGGAAAGACCCTGACCTCAAACTGTTTGTTTCTTATTGGCTCCTTTTCTTTTGAAGTGCCTGCTGGAATCGTCTTTAATATTGCAAGATTAAAATACTGGGGTTTCAGTAGACTGAGAGGGTTATAGTGATGAGAAGAGACATTTAAGGAGGGTGAGGATTGGCTGTGAAGAGGCTGGAATTTGCAGTTAGAGAGGTGAGTGCCTATTAATAGCTCTGTCTGTGGAGATGGATATTCCTTGATCCTCACGGGCTCGAGTGCGTGTCCCTGGGGAGAGCCTGCAGCTCCCAGCCTGGGATAAAGGGAGGCCAGGAGAGAGGGGGCAGTGCCTGCCGTGCTGGGTGGCACAGGTTCTGCTGCAGAGGAGTGGAACTGCAGGAATCTGGGAGGTTTGGGAGTGGTCTGAGAAGCAGAATCTGTCATAGCTGACAGGAGGATCGTGGGGAGGAACAGTGAGAAATGCGGCAGGGATGGCTTTTGGGGTTTGACTTGGTGACCTGTCACGTGTCACCTGTTTGGGTGCAGCCAGGGTGTTCTGTGGGTGAATCAGGGGTGGGAAGGGAGGTGGGATGTGCACAGAGGGGTGCTCACCTTGGCTTTTTGGGATGGGGTCGTACAAGGTGAAGGTTTAGGTGTAGGGGAGAAGAGAAAGACACAACAGGATGGGATGGGATGGGATGGGATGGAATGGAATGGAATGGAATGGAATGGAATGGAATGGAATGGAATGGAATGGAATGGAATGGAAAAGTCTGTGGAAGCCCTGTGGAAGCTGTCCATGTGGAAAGGGCAAGGGAGCACAGAAGTAGATGCTGCTGGGGTCTGGACTCCGTGTGTGGGGGTTGGATTTCCCAGGATCGTGCTGTTGCCCTTACGTTTGAGGAGAGGAGAGTTCCCTAGAGCTGTTGTCCTAAACATCTTTTATTGTCCAGTTTTTCAGGTTCCTGCAGGGCGAACACTGAAGCTGCAGATACCAATTTATGGTGACTGAACCTTTGAGTTGAACCCAGTTTGAAGCTGGACTGATTGTTGTAGATCCCTTCCAAATGAACAATTCCACTCTAATATCTTCTGTTCCTTCCATTCCATTCTTTCCTTTTAGTGAGCACATCTAAGTGTTCTCTGGAATGTGTGACATCATACCCACAATAATTCTCTTCCTGAAATGCTTCTGCTGTTAAACAGACCCATTCTGGAAATTCCTTTCCTCCACTTGGCTGATAACCCCTGACCAGTCCAAGGCACTGTGATCAAACCCTTGGTTTGGATCCCAAAGGCCTATATTTATTGGAATAAATTTCTCCAGCAACTTGCTGTGTGACTGATGACAGTTTTCTACACTGAACTTTTTCTCCTGCTTTCCCCAAGCACTACAACTCATAGGAATATGATCATGAAATGACTTTAATTAAATTGGATATTGGCAAAAAATTCTTCCCTGTGAGGGTGGCAAGGCCCTGGCACAGGGTGCCCAGAGCAGCTGTGGCTGCCCCTGGATCCCTGGCAGTGCCCAAGGCCAGGCTGGACGGGGCTTGGAGCACCCTGAGATAGTGGAAGGTGTCCCTGTCCATGGCAGGGGGTTGGAATGAGATATTTTTTAAGGTCCCTTCCAGCCCAAACCATTCTGGAATTTTGTACAAAATATTCTGCTGTCAAGCTTTGCTTACTATTTTATGGCATTAAAAGCATTTTTAGTTGTGGCTTACAGCCTGTGAGAGCCCTTTATAAAGCTATTTCAGATTAAAACTCTTGAGGTGTTTATGTGTTAGTTTATTTTTGATAGGGAGAAAAACCTGCTGCACAAAGAGACGATTTTCTTCATGCATTTTTAAAACTTATTCACCAGAGCTGTGACAGTGACAAACTGGCCTCAGGTCATTTCTTCTCCTTGACATTTGCAAGTCAGATACATTTGCCAAGCTGTGGCTGCCCCTGGATCCCTGGAAGTGTCCAGGGCCAGGCTGGATGGAGCTTGGAGCACCCTGGGATAGTGGAAAGTGTCCCTGCCCACTCCAGGGAGGTGGAATTGGATGAGCTTTAAGGTCCCTTCCAACCCAAGCCATCTGTGATTCTGTGATGCTTTGAACTAAAATACATTTCCTGACATGCTTCCAACATAAATTTAGAAAATTCCGGACTTCTAATAGTGTTCTCATTAATTTGTTTTACTGGAAATTAAATGCTAAAAGTGAGTCTTTCAATTCTTCTTATATTTCTCAATTTCTTTGCTGCTGGTCCTGTCATTTTTGAAAAGGATTGAGGCAGAAAACTGAGTTCTTGATGGCAGTGCTGGGGCACTGCTTGACTTCAGCTGGATTTTGGATCTCAGATCTCATTTCATTTTTTTTCAAGGACAACAGCTTAGATTTGAGCCATGGGTGACCTGGGGAAGCAGGGGGTGATTGCTACATATTAGAATTCCACCTAGGAAACGCAGCTGATGTTCAGTCATGGTTACCCTCAATTTATTGCAGTGAGAAGATCCTGCAGGCCAGTCACTGGGATAAATTAATTGTAATGCATTGATTTTGTCCTGGAAATCTGCAGAAGTTCATTAGCATTGAACAGGAGCACTGCCTGACCAGCTGCCTGGTGGTTATCTGACCAAAATGAGTCGCTTTGTGCCAGCAAGGACACCCGAGATGTCACCGTGCACCGAGGACTGCGTTTGACCCACTCGGTGTTTGCCAGGTGACCTGGACCTGGCACTTGCTTCTGTTTAAAAGAAGGAGCAAAATCTTCAGGAGTGGTTCCTAAGGCTGCTCCATTTCCAATCAGTCTGTTAAAACCAGATTCCTGTAGGACACTGCTGATTTCTTTAGGCCATGAAAAGGCTTCCTCAGAGCCTTCTTTGCCATCACATCACAGGGACACCTTCCACTATCCCAGGTTGCTCCAAGCCCTGTCCAGCCTGGCCTTGGATGCTGCCAGGGATCCAGGGGCAGCCACAGCTTCTCTGGGCAGTGCGTGTAATGTGTGAATCCATAATGAGCTTAGAGAGGTGAGGAATTGTCTCAGTGTTTTATAGTGCTGAGGCTTTAGAATAATTTAAATGCAGTCTTTACACAGAGCTTTTAAAATAACCCTATCCAGTGAAATAGATGTAGTTTATGCTTGCCCTGCTTGGAAGTAGACCAGGACTTTGTGGATGACAGGAGGTCTCCGACGTGCTGAGATGGAGTGGGAGGCACAAATCCAGGCAGAGGAGGATTTCAGGGGATCTGAAGGGAAAGCAGCACCACTGCCTACGGAAGCACTGGTGAGGGACCGTGTGCTGCCAGTCGTGTTGTGCCAGGATAAATACAAACTTGGTTTATTTTAGCTATTTTAGTTATTTTTAAATGTAGACACAACCTCAGCCGATCCTTTATTTCTCGACTGTTCCCATTAACATTTTTAGGCAGAAGACAAAACCTGCCAGGAGTTTTGGCTCTGTGGAGAAAACAGGTTGCCAGAAAAGCTGTGGCTGTCCCATCCCTGGAAGTGTCCAAGGCCAGGCTGGACAGGGCTTGGAGCAATCTGGGATAGTGGAAGGTGTCCCATGGCAGGGGGGGAACTGGATGAGCTTTAAAGTCCCCTTCCACCAGCCGTTCCATGCTTCTGTCCATAATCCATAATTACGTGGATATATTGCTATTTTTCAGTTTCAAGTGCCTCAAATCATATTTTATGAAGTACATTTGATGCCATGAGTTAATGGCAGTTTTATGCTGTTGGCTTTTTTGGTAACAATTTTTAAGTCCATCCGAGAGATTCCCCTGGATGCCTCTTCCCTCTCCTTCTCTATGCTCCTCGCTTAAATCATCGCTCAGGTTCTGCTGGTCAAACCGAAGCCTGCTGGTATTCTGAGTCCCAAACCATAATTAGTCATCTTCCCTTTTTTAAGCTGATTTTTCAACCCAGCAGCCCCCAGTACAGGAGGGGGCTGATGTGAACCCTCTGGTTTTATTTTGCTCGACATCGTGCCTTTCGCTCCTTTAACTTCTGAGCTTTTCTCTTTTTCCCTCTCCCTTTTCCATCCCAGTCCATTACTCGAATTTGCTATTCCTGGAGGGAACTGCTGATCCTTTTTGCTGTTTCCCAGCCACGCTGGGTGTGTTATTTTTAAGGCAGCCTCACTACCTGCAGCACAGTGACTCATTTTGGATTTGCCGAGTCCCCATATTTCTGCCGAGAAGTTGGCTCCTGGATTGAATTCCCGAGAGGATTGTCAGGAGCACAGCACAGAATCCCCAAATCCTTGCAGGATGTTAAAGTCACAACTATTCCCTGAACACAACCCAACACTGCCCTTCTAAAATGAGGTGGCAGAGAGTGCCCCAAGGACCTTTAATTCCCCCCATCCCTGGAAATCTCCAAGGCCAGATTGCATGGAGCTTTGAGCAGCCTGGTTTTTTAAATCCCTCCAGGCATGGGGACTCCACCACTTCCTTGGGCAGCCCAGACAATCCTTTCCATGAAGAAATTTTCCATCCTTCTCCCTCGCTCTCCATCTGCCACCCATCCCCAGAGTCACAGGGGTCTCCCAGTCATCCATGTGAAATAATTGCCCCACACAAATCTCGGGATTTCTTTTTAAACAAGCCTGGCTGCTTTCCTGTGTCAAAAACAAGCAAAAGAGGACCTGCCACAAATGTATCACTTTTTAGTTGCGTGAGCAACCAGGAAGATGCACCTCACCCATAACATGTGATTTATTTAATTAAGCAATTGCTTTGCTGAGTTGGGCCAGTGTAGAAATCCTGGTTTTATAGCAAGCAAATGAAAACTGTGCTGAAACATCCCAGGCTGTCACCCCTCAGCTGTGGGGTTTATTACATTTGGAGTTTCTTCCAGGCTTTTTGTAAGGAATAAAATATTTACAGGATGGAGGGAAGGGATTTCTATTTGCTTTTTCGTATTTATTTTTTTCTTCCCAAGCTTTCTGAAGAGATGCTCTACCAGAACAGCTGGTGGAAAAACATAACTCCAAGTATTCCCAGCAATTCGTTGGGTTTGGGGGTTTCTTTAGGAGAGGGATTATAGGGCATGAACATGGTTTATAACATTTCTTTAGGGGTTGAAAAATTCAGTTTATGAACTAGCAGTAAATGCTGCACAGCCCCATGATTCCAGTGCTGTTCTTCCTCCCTGGATTTTGGTGAGCTGGGCAGGAGCTGGTGGAATTCTCAGGGGTCAGATGTAACAGTCAGGGAATCTCATCCCAGCTCTTGGCTAGAAAATCAATAACAGAAACCTTGGGATAAGGGGTCTTTGTGGGATCACTGTATCCCTGCTGCCTTTCTGACAGAACCTTTGCACTTCCAAGCTGGTGAAATCAGATTTTATTTCCACCAGAGCTGTTTTTTAAACAGCACTGTGGAATTTTGCCAGTTCAAATATTAGGGATTCTCAGCTTCCCCCAAGCACAATTTGAATCCGATCTCCTGGCCCAAATACATGTGAGAGACCCATTAAACCTTTTAACACCCAAAACCTGCTTTTGTTAATATTCTCCGTGTGCTCCATCTGCTGCTCTGTTTGTCCATAGCCAATGGATTTGAGAGCAATTCAATTTCTTGGTCTGAGGCCAAAATGTCCAAAATACCATATGGACATTTGAAAGTTAATGAGCATTTAAAATGTTCAATATCTAAGGCTATTGTGATCCCTAAACCTGAGTCTTCCTTGAGTTTGGCTTCTTCTTGTAACCTTAAATGCTTTATCATTCTGAATTTTTATCTTTGCAAATGAAAATCATTACGTTCATGCTTTCAAACTGGCCCTTTGGGGCAGTAATTTGATTTGTAACATTGTTTTGACTGTTCTGGAGTTGCCTATTACTAAAATGAGCTGAAACAGGAAATTTGGTGTCCCCAGAGATGTTGTTTAAGGGTGTAAATCAAGGATGAAATCAGGAGGATGCTGCCAGTGCCAGAGGACAATGTGGAGTGTAAAAAGCAGAGATGGGAGCCAGGACAATGCTTGTGCTATAGAGAGACTTAATTAGTCAATTAATTGATTGATTACTGATTAATTGATTAATTACTGGGCAGTTTCTGTTGTGTTAATCATTGATCGTGCTCAGGGCAGTGCTGGGCACCTTGGCTTTGGCAGCACACCTGAAATACCATTTTTAAGGCAGTTCCGAAACAGGCAAATTCAATTCAGGTGTTTTGAATGAGAAAAACTAAAAGCAAGGAGCTTTTTGCCATCGCTTCTTCCAACCCAAACCATTCCAGGATTCTGTTTTGTACCAGTTGTTGCAAACACCAACTTGGCAGAAAAAAGGAATTACGATAGATAGAAAACAGAGATAAATTCCCAGTTCCAGGATATAGGAAGGCATCAGGAATGCATTCTGGAGCAGTTGCCTTTCTGGAGCTGGAAGCACAGAGGTTTTGCATGGATCACACTGTCTGTGACAGAGCAGGAATTACAGCTGGAGCGGAAAACTGGGGCTTGGACTGATTCTCTTTTTAGCTCCTGGCTTGGGAGCAGAGCTGAAAAGGATGGATTGAAAATTAGCCAGATGAACAAGTGCATTTTGGACATCACAAAGGGCTGTTTTCTGAGCAGTTATTGTAAATATCCTGCTGTAACTATAACCTGAGGGCATGGAGAGCGTGGAGTCCTGCCTGCATTTACATTCCCAACTCTTCCAGATAGGGCCTTCACACCCCTCTAGAGCTGCCATAAAAACTCTGCCAGAGCAGGAGACCAGGAGCATCCAGGTGAGGCTCTCCTCACCCTCCACAAATTCAGGGAAATGGCAAATTCATGACTGAAAAGCAAAAGAATGCATTCCTGGGAGTGTCCAAGGCCAGGTTGGACAGGGCTTGGAGCAGGCTGGGGTAGTGGAAGGTGTCCCTGCCCATGGTGGCAGTGGAACTGGATGAACTTTAACGTCCCTCCCAACCCAAACCATCCTGGGATTCTAGCACTACGTGGTCTGTTTGAAGCTGAGCGCTCTTCTGCCTTCTTAATTTATTTTAAGTCTTTCCAGCTAAATATTTCCCTGGGGAACATTTTTGGATAAGGTTGAACCACAATTGAGTATTTTAGAAAAACTGCAAAGGAGCTTCTTAATCTCAGGCTTCCACTTTCTGTGGAGCAACAAACCCTTTTATTTTATCCGTAGGGGCTGTTCATATCCTACTTTGGATTCCTCAAATACAGAACGAAGTAAATCATTGCAAGGAGAATCAATATTGCACAAGTTAAACCCTTTTCCAGAACTTCTTTCCCACAGAGCCTTGTCTGAACACGGGAGAGGATATGACACATGTCTCTGGCCCAGAAGTGATATTGATTGACAGTCTGACAAGTTCTGTCACTCTGGTTTATTTATAGTGTGTGCACTAAGCAATCAACAATCTCTCTAATATTTTTGGACAGTTGCTCCTAGTTTTCAGGATGAGTTTTGCTCAACCAAATGCATCCTGTACCCAGACAGCTGCGGTAAGGCCTGGGAGGTTTGTTTTGGACGTAGGTGGGAAGCAAAACTGAGGTGGAATTGAAATAAGAATGGAAATGGGAACGATCTCTTTTGTCCAACAGCTTGCAATTGTATTGAACCTTAAAAACTGGTCTGAAAGCAAGTTTTGTCTGAGCAAGAGAAAATCAGGGCAATGTGTGTCCTAAACAGTGCTTCTGTCATTTTCTTAATACCTTTCTGGGCTCGTAAATTCTCCTAATTGCTGGCCTGATGAAGGAAAGAGCTTCCAGCTGATGTATGGCATCGTGAAACCACAAAGTCCCATGCAGGAGCTCAGGGTTCTGTGCAAAATCGTTGCTTTTGCAGCCGAATTCTCGAGCAGCCAGGACTCTGCAGCTCCTCAGGGCAGGGAGGCCCCACCACCCATCCCCTTGTCTTTGACCTCCAGCTGGGAAAAGCTCCTCCAGGCAGGCAGGACCGCACTGTGTCAGCGCTGTGACCCTGTGGAATGGAGACAAACAGGCGGTGCCGCGTGTCCAAGCCGTCCTGACAGACACTGGAGGTTTTCTCTCCGTCACCCCACGCCAGAGGCACCTCTGCCACTCCCAGCGCTCTCAGCCGTGCTTTCTTAGGAGTCTGAACAATATAAAGGAAATGGTCATCAAAAGATAATATTTCCCACCAGATTCTTGTGGCTTTTGTTGGGATTTTGGGGCAGTTAGGTTTATCCGTGAGGCTGCAGCAGCGTGGTTGTGTTATCCATGATGCCTGTGGAGCTCCTGTCCCTGGGCTCCAAGCGTTGTGCTTACCATGTAAAATGTGGATAACCCATAAGGAAAATTCCTTAAGGAGTGTGTGCTTTCACACAAATGGAATTCATCACCCTCTGGATCAAGCTGTGATCCTGGGGAGGGAGAGGAAGGAGACAGAAGGAGGTACAGACGTCTTCTCACCAGAGAGGACCTGCACTGTTCCTTCCTCATCCTCTGCTCTGCAAGTCCAGAGCTGCCTCCGCTCCTGGGGAGCCTGCCTCCCCCTGTGTAATGTCTGCACAATCCTGGGAATGTGGAGCTGGAGTGATGGGATATTGGGAAGGAGTTCCTCCCTGTGAGGGTGGGGAGGCCCTGGGTGCCCAGAGAAGCTGTGGCTGGCCCTGGATCCCTGGCAGTGTCCAAGGCCGTGTTGGACAGAGCTTGGAGCAACGTGGGAAGGTTGGTTTTGCATGGCCCTGGGTAATGAGCAGGAAATAGTTGCTGTTTATATAAAAGGGAAGGACCCTTCAGGTGAAAAAAGAATGAACTGTGAAAGGTCTCCAGGAGCGAGGTTGTCAAATGTGAGAGCAAATCTTTTTTTAAAGTCGTTGCTGTGTCTGGTGCATCTGCATTCATTTGACTGCTCCACTCTTGGGCTGATGAGGCTTGAAACAGTAATAAGGGGGTGGCATTTTTTCATGGGAACAAATGTATTTATTACCCTCAGAGCCTTCAGAAATGCTGGATTCTCAACCATCCATTAACTTGCTCTTCAGAACAGTCCCACCCTTGCTTTCAGCTTTTCCTCTATTTTTACATCCACTTAGGGTGAGTGGGCTGGAATGGTTTCATGGCAAGGCGGCGAGTGAGTGATGGGGTAGCTGTGGTTATGGGGGATGATCAGTGTGAAATGAAACCTGCTCCAGCCCCTGGGCTCCTGCAGCATCCAGGTGCATCTACCTGGCTGCTTGTCCAAGGAGAGGCATCAGGAGAGGTTTGGGTAGAACTTGCAGTGGAAATGTGTCCATCACACAAATGGATCTGTGTGATGAGGGAAGAAAGGAAAGATTATCCTGTCCTTCCTGCCTTGAGCTGGCAGAGCAGGATTCACTCAGAGATGTTTCAAACAGTTCCCACTGAGCAGGGAGGGTGTGGCAATGCCCTGTATAAGAAGCTGCTCAGAGGTCACCTCCCTAAATCCCATGTGCCAAGGGATATTCCCTGGGGACAGCTCCCCAAAGGCAGGAGGAGATGCATGGCCTAAGCCCGGTGTTCTGCAGCTGTGTGAGGAGCCAGGCAGGCTGGGAAGATCCTCCTGGAATAAGATTGGCTCATGCCATGGGAGAGCAAGCTTTGATGACACCCCTGCTGCGAGTCCTTTCGGAAATGCTGCAGCTCTTCATCTCTGGAGGCTGGTTTCCGATGCAGAATTAGTTCCCAGATGTCCTCCTCAGCTCTTTTCCCTGTGTCCCCTCTCCATCACAAAGCCAGGCACGTTCCTTCCGGTGTCACTGCTCCCAGCAATCAGCGTTCAAGAGCCTTTGATGCAAGTCTGGCTGGTGGAGGCTTTGGTGGAGCTGTGCCAGGGAGCGAACGTGGTGTCTGCTCTCTCATTTCTCACTTCTGGGGTAATTCCTCAAGTACCAAATCTGCACATTCATTTCCCAACATGTGATTTTCTGCAGGAATAAATTCCCAGTCGATCTAAAGGGAACGGATTTGCAGCAGCGTGTAGTTGAAGGCATGAAGTTTCTCACGTTTTTGTCCTGAGAAGGTGCTTGTAAATCCTATTTTTGAAGAGTTTCTGAGGGCTGGGCAATAAAGAATGAGAAATGCTGGATGGGCTTAGAATAGAACATGAAAGTGTTTTGCAGGGGAAAATGCTCTGGCTCCATCTGGCTGACCCGAGGAGGTGATCATAAAGCAGAAATGTTCCTGGGGCTGCAGCAGCTCCAAAGCTGTCACTCAGCAGAAACAGAGGGCTGGACAGTGGTTAATGGGGTTTAGAGGGAGAATTGGTAAAACAGAATCACAGAATCAGGTTGGAAAAGCCCTCCAAGACCACAGAGCCCAGCCATTCCCCAGAACTGCCAAAGCCACCACTGACCCGTGTCCCTGAGTACCACATCCGCATGGCTTCAGGCACGGGGACTCACCTCTGCCCAGGGCAGCTGTGCCAGGGCTGGACAGCCCTTTCAGTGAAGGAATTTTCACAAAATCCAACCTGAGCCTCCCCCGCCCCAGCCTGAGGCCGTTCCCTCTCCTCCTGTCCCTGTTCCCTGGGAGCAGAGCCCGACCCCCCCGCCGGCTGCCCCCTCCTGTCAGGGAGTTGTGCAGAGCCACAGGGTCCCCCCTGTGCCCCCTTTTCTCCAGGCCGAGCCCCTTTCCCAGCTCCCTCAGCCATTCCTGGGGCTCCAGCCCCTTCCCAGCTCTGTTCCCTGCCCTGGATACGCTCCAGCTCCTCAATGTCCTTCTTTTTGGGAGGGGCCCAAATAATCTCTCATATTTATCCACCTTGGATCAATGAATGCCACAAGAGGGACAGTTTTGTGTGGCTGCCTGGCTTTCCCTTCCAGGGAATGCTGGTGGTTAACGAGCCCTCAATTGCAGCAAGTGTT
The DNA here is from genome assembly GCA_013400235.1 of Oriolus oriolus. Taxonomy (NCBI): domain Eukaryota; kingdom Metazoa; phylum Chordata; class Aves; order Passeriformes; family Corvidae; genus Oriolus; species Oriolus oriolus. The sequence continues at coordinate 555,468 of VXBT01007926.1, forward strand.
GAGCTGGAGTCCTTGGCAGTTCAAGGAGTTGAAGTGTGGTTTTATAGTGCTTTGTCGTGCCCTTAGATAAGGGACTTTATCATCTGTCCCTGTAAGAATCCTTGTGACACGGCCACTTTCAGGAGTCTGCACTGCTTGAGACTCGTTAAGAAAAAGAATGAAGGAGAATATTTTGTCTTGTAAATTAATGTCAGCTGCTTGTAGCAATTAAGGCCTTGATCAGATAATGGTCAATGAAACTACTCTTGAAAAAGCGAAATGGCACATGCTGGAGTTCAGTGCTGTAAGTGACAATTCCCAGTGGGTGCAAGGCTGAGACATGGACCAAGGCATGGGCCCTGTATCCAAGGAGAAGCAAGTTCTCTTTCAAGGATTTCGAGAGAAACAAGTCCTTCAGAGCCTGAGCACTTGTGGATTGTCATTGGCTGGGTGTTATTAGATGATTTTGATACAGAAACATTTAAAATACATGAAAAATTAAAGATGGCTTTTAAACACCTGCTTATGCAGCCCCATGTGCTTTTTGCTTTGCGCAGTTATTGTGTGGTGATTTTTAAAACAACTCAGTCAGTGCTTCCCAGAGCTGAAGTGCTGTGTGTTTTCCTTGGGGAGGAGATTAAATGAGCACTGCCTTTCTTACTCCTATTGATTGTGGAGATGATATTAAATTAAAAAAAGCCACAAAATAACTTTGGGTATCTTCTATGAGGAATCTAATAAATTTTGTTCAATATTTTTCATCTCATTTTCTTTCCTTCTGCACCACTGCAAAGCCTCAAGCCTCTGCAAAGACAGAGTCCTGTCATGTGCAGATCCATAGAAAGTAAAGGATATTTTGTTTCTGTTCCGGACATTTTCATGTCAAGTGAGTTTGAGCTTCTTGCTGTTATTTTTCATTCAAGATGACGAGGCAGGACAGATGTGGCAGGAGGGGAGCAGTGTCAGCGGGAGGAACAGGGATTTACAGGAGGTCTCTTAGGCATTCCAGGGGGAAAATCAGAGCAGGATGCTGGATGCTTTGGTGTTGCCACCTCTCCTGAGCTCATTCCTGGCTGTTGGATCCAGGCTTTGTCTTGTACCCAAGAGAATGTGAGACACGGGGACCGTCATGGGGGACCACAGCTTTTCCTTCCATGTGGGAGCTGATTTGGGAGTATTTGGGGATGAAGAAGAGCCAACAAACAAATCCTAGAGGCTCAAAACCCATAAGATATAAAAATTATAGGATTTTGGAGTAGTTTTGAGTCAGAAGAGACCTTTTAAAGGTCATCCAGTGCCATCCCCTGCCATGGGTAGGGACACCTTCCACTGTCCCAGGCTGCTCCAAGCCCCATCCAACCCGGCCTTGGACACTGCCAGGGATCCAGGGGCAGCCACAGCTGCTCTGGGCACCCTGTGCCAATGTTTTATCACCCTCATTGTAAAAAATGTCTTCCCCATATCTAATCTAAATCAATCTTCCTTCTGTTTGAAACCTTTCCCTTTGTCCAATCACAGCAGGCCCTGCTAAATAAAAAATGCCTCATGTATTTTTAAACCTGCTGGATTTTGAATGCTGGGAATTTCCAGACATGTTTCTCCTGGCACAAATTACCCCAGATTCTGCTACTTCCTTATTTTTCACTATGTCCAAAAAAAGGAGCAAACCGCATTAATTTTCCTGTACCTTTCCCATCTCTGCTTCCCCTTAAAATAGAAAGGACAAGTTTTCTTGCTGGAGGTCAGCACTTATCAAAGTTTATGAGATCAGAGTGGAAGACAGTGCAGAGCAGGGCTTCTTTTTGCATCCAAAGCTATTAAAGCTTCCTTGATAGAAATCCTATTTATTTGAGCCAAAACAATTCCAAAACCAGCCCTAACTTTCCTTCAGAACAACAGAAGATACCACAGTAAGGAAGAGTCCTGCCAAGCAGAAACTAAACCCAAAAAAAGGGGAGAAAGACCAATTGAGTCCCCAACCCTGGAGGATTTTAAAATAGATGTGGATGTGGCACCTGGGGACATGGGTTAGTAGTGGCCTTGGCAGTGCTGGGGAGCGATTGGACCTCATGGTCCTAAAGGTCTTTTCCAAGTGAAACAACTCTGTGATTCTATAAATACACAGTTGCCTCTGTCTGCCTGAAATAAATCCTTCAATATTTGGCTGGATGGAAATCTTACCCAAAGCCACACTTTTTCTGTGGTTTGATTTATTTCAGGCTCTTTTTTTTAACGTACAACCCCAATGTTGCAAATTTTGGTCCGAGTAAAGGAGAGTTTTTTCCTGCATTTGTCAGTGGGTGAGTGCTGGTGGCACCTCAGAGGGCACAGGTGAAACATTTGTGACCACACAGGACTGTGTTTGTCATGGCTGGTGACTAAGGACTGCTAATTAAGGATTATTACTAAAGACTGCAGCAGTTTGTGGGGTTCAGGGCTTATTTGGGGGGATTTTCCAGCAGCAAAGATCAGAAGAACCTCCTGGAGCCCTGAGAGACTCTCATCTAGATCCTAATTCTTCAGGAATGAGCAAGGGACTTCCCAACAGCACAGCACACACACAGCCATCATCATCTGTGCCCGTGGCAGGGGGTTGCAGTTAGGATGATCCCTTCCAATTCTGACCACTCTGGGATTCTACCAAACCAGATGCCAAGAAGGTAAAACCCCATGGAGAAACACGGGTGGGAGAATTTTAGGGAAAATACGCTTCAAGAAGTGAGCTGGAGTTGGTTTAGCAGCCCTGGCCAGATTGTCAGGAGGAAAGGGGAAGAGTGTGGGGCAGTGAATGTCCTGGAAAAGACATAGTTATCTTCTAATGAAGTGGAGAGAAGGGATATTTCTGATTTAAGATCCTCATCATTAATGCTCTGCTTGCAATCACTGGATCTGCAAATAATTTCCTAAGGAGCTTCTTGATTGCTGAAAGGCTTTAGATATTCCTGGGTGTGATGACAACAGAGTTCCGTGTAGCCTAAAAAAAAAAAAAAAAATCTGTTAAACTGCTGCTTATCCAACATTAACTACAGCAATTTTTAATTAACCTGATTTAGAAGCCAAATATATCACTGATGAAAATGAGAGGGTAGAACATCCAGTCATTTATTCCAGTACAGTGGTCATGATTGTTGAATTAGATTTATTCAAATGAACCTCAACATTTTGCCACAGAAGTCAGTGGTGCCAGAGTTTGAGAGCAGTGGGATTTGGGGCATGGGAGGGGGGCCTGTGCTGTGGCTCTCTTGGTGCTCAGCAGGGGGAGTACAGCCCCACACTCGCTTTTATTTAATAAACTAAAATATTTTAAAAGGTGGGTGTAAATCCACTGCTAATTGCCTCCTTCCAGCCTTTGCTGGCAGCCAGCAGCCACTATCAGTGGGGCTTGGCATGGAAACACTCTCCCAGGGTCATTCCATTGGCTCTGCTCTGGGATGGTGGCCAAGGGGACACACGGATAAACCGGCCGCTGATGCACAGCAAAGCCAAATTCTCCCCCAGCAAAGCAGGATTGACGTGTCCCGTTCACTCTGCCAGGGGGATTTACTCAGCAGCACCCAAGAAGGATGGAGTTATTCGGGTGTTACTCTTTTCAGTAGGGAAAACTTCCAAGAAACTGAAGGAAACAGAAAGCAAAATGGTGACCAGTGATAGGAGCCGAGGGAAGGGCTGGAGCTGTGTCTGGAGGGGTTTATGTTGGATATCAGGGAAAGGTTCTTTCCCCAGAGGGTGCTGGGCACTGCCCAGGCTCCCCAGGGAATGGGCACGGCCCCGAGGCTGCCAGAGCTCCAGGAGCGTTTGGGCATCGCTCCCAGGGGTGCCCAGGGTGGGGTTGTTGGGGTGTCTGTGCAGGGTCAGGGGTTGGGCTGGATGGTCCTTGTGGAGCCCTTCCAGCCCAGGACATTGTGTGATTCTGTGGAAAAGGAGCAGACCGAGGTGCAGAGGTTGTGTCTGTGGTCTGCACAGAGCACAGGAATTTCCAGTGAAGCAGGAGCTGGATGCTGGGCACTGCACTGTGTGGGTGCACACGGGCTCTGGGCTGTGCCACGATTTCCAGCCCCCCACTTGCATCACACGATTCCCCTGAACTCCCTGTGACCGCTCCGAGCGAGGCTGATGCAAACTGAAGGTGCTCTGCAACCTTCCCCAAAGTGCCCATTAAACCCTGCATGGCTCCAGAGGGTCCAGGCTCCAGTGTTCCTTCCAGGTGGCCTGGCAGGTAATCAGGGCCCTCCTGGGAATGGCCCTTGTGCAGCCATGGGTGAATACAGGGCTGGCATGTTTTCCTGCAGGATCCCTGCCTTCCCTTCAGCAAGAAACTCGGCTTAATGGAAGTGCTGAGCTCTTCAAAGTGCTGCCAGGCAGCCCAGGAAAACCTTTCCAAGATCACTGTGCCGGTGGGGTTTTGTACCTCAATTCCATGTTCAGAGTATGGATTTTCCCAGCAGTTTTCTCCAAAGCACAGGAGCATTCCTGCATTCTGCATTCTGATCCTTGTTTCCTACAGGAATAAAGATGAGATATTGATGATGTCACATGTAGGTCTCTAGAGCACATTCATGGTTCTTCCTATTCCCAGAGAATCCGCCTGTGTTTTCCCTTGGTGGCTTCTGTGCTCGCACAGGTTGTTTATTTCTTTCCAGGGGTGCCATCCTTGCTTGGCTGATAAAATCCTAATTCCTGTTTTTCTCTCATTTCAGGTTATCCAACAGGCTATCCCACCGCTGCCCCAGCCTACAATCCCAACATGTATCCAACCAGCAGCCCCGGCTACGCCCCAGGTAAGAATCCTGAAAAAGGCCTGAAAACATTCCTGGTTCATCCATTTCCAAGCACACACTGGAGATAAAAAATAGTATCTCACCCTTTGATTCGACTTGTGGTTGCTTGAGATGTTTATTCTGAACGGTTTTGCCTCAGAAGAGCCACAGGATTTTACAAGTTGCTAATGAAGTTGTCTTTGAGTGTGCAGCAGGAAGAGCTGCTTGCATAAGGAGCACAAAGCTGGACTTTGTGCCAGTCTTGCTAAACCCTCTCTCCCCTTAATTGCCAAGTTTTCAGTCTCCCAGTTGTCATAAAATCAGTGGATCCCCAGGCTCAGGCGCTTTCCAAGGCTGATGAAACAGGAATGAGGGGTTTGCTGCCAAAATCTTTTGGTTTTGTCTTCTCCACATCACAGTTTACACGTATTCCATAAAACTGTTTATTGTGGATGATTCTGGAAGGGATCTGTTGTGTTTTGTTTGGGTTTATGTGCTTTTGATAAGATCTTTAGCTGCATTTCTTCCCATTAAAGCCTTAACGTGGAACATGAAACAAGTTTTGTTCCCCTGGATGTGTGCTGGCCACCCTCAAATTCCCCTGAAGGATAAAACACTGGAGGAATTAAATGAAAACAACTCCATGGAATAAGAAAAAGCCCATAAATTTATTAGTAGCTTGTCCTGCCAGAGGCTGGCAATGTCCTCCCTGCTCAGCCAGGAATGTAAATACTGCAGCATTTTGGCCTGGGTATTATAAAATGTCATTTGTCTCTGGTTGTGCAGGCAGCAGCTCCTCCACTGAATGGGGAGATGGCCAAGGGAACACCCAAGCGAGAGGAAACCCGAAATCACTGCAGGATAGGGATTTTTGGGGGTTCTCTAGTGCTTCTTGTACATATTAGACACCATCCTTGGGAGGGTGGAGTTTCCATTAGAAAACAAATTGAAACAACCCTCAGAAAGAAGTGTCCAAGGCCAGGTTGGATGGGCTTGGAGCAACCTGGGATAGTGAAAGGTGTCCTTGCCCAGGACAGCAGGGAACAGAATGAGATGAGTTTTAAGGTGCCTTCCAACCTGAACAGTCGAGAAAAGCAAGAGAGAACAAGGAAACACAGGGATAACCCTGAAAAGTGGGGTTCTCCCAGGCAGGCAGCAGCAAAAGCCTTGGACATCCCTTCTGGAGCCCCATCGTTCCAGCCTGTCCCCTCCACCCAGCAGAAGGGACACTCAAGGGCAGCCAAGCTGTCCATCTGGCCTGGTGTCCCCTCACTGGAAACAGCTTTGAGAAGCTTCCTCACAATTGTTCCACGTGGAATAATCCCCCCAAACCTTGTTGGTCAGCAGCTTTTCTAAGACATTGGCTGTTCCTTACCTTTGTCCCCGTGGCTATGGGGTCCTCTCATGAAAAATGCTTTGATTTCTGCTCTATTTTATCACTGCAGTCCTTTGCAGAAAGCAGCTCTGCAGATTCATTAATGCTTGAGTTGCTGATTAGTATTATTATTATTTTTTTAAAGCTGTGCCAATTATTGTCTGTTGCTTTAGATTTGCATGATGTGGTCAGTCTTCTTTGTGCCAGTCAGCCTTTTGTTCATTCCCAATGCTGCCTTGTCAAGTGCAATCCTAATCTTTCCTGACTTGCTTTCTCTAAAAAAGAAAAAATCCTCTGATCATTTTTGTCCCCCCTCGCCAGATCTTTTTGTTGCACAGCTCAATGCTCAAGCCAGAGAGCTGCCACGGCCATTTGACATTTAAATTTCATTCCTCTGTTTCTCATCCTTAAAAAATGCTTTTAATAATTTCCATCTTGGAAATCTCCTCATGTCCAGAGAGCTGACAGGTCATTTTGCACGGAGAGCAAAAACCTTGCTGTGGGTAACACAGCTGAGCACTAAACTAGCGAGGAAACTATGAAGATTAAGATTCAGAAATTAAAATTGGGATTAAAATGCTGAACCTTTTATAGAGTTTCCCATAAATCTTGAGGCCAAGTTGGAGAGACCTGGTTTAGGTAAAGGTGTCCCTGCCCAAGGCACAGAGTTGGAACTGGATTGTCATTAAGGTCCCTTCCAAGCCAAACCAGTCTGTGGTTCTGTTATAAACAATTTTGCAGCTCTTGAAATCAATACAATTTAAAATCACAGCGGGATATTAAACCATTTTAACCACTGTGGGAAGCAGGAGCAGGCTCTGCTGCTCAGGGCCTCCCAGCACCACACCCAGTGGTCCCTTCTCAATGGAAAACAGACTTCCAGGAGAAAAAAATAAGAGCTTTTGAGAGATAACTGATAGAAAAGAAGCACCATAAAATCTCGCGGCAGTGGGGACATGTGACAGTGTGACAGCATCCTCGACTGTGTTAAATGGAATTGGGCTGAACTAATTCTGTGGTTCAGTGGCTGAGTTAAAACCTGCATCAGTACAGAGAGTGTGTCCCCAGACTGAAGGAGCTGCTGTCACACAGGAGGCTGGAAACAACCAGGAGAGGAATGTGCTCCTGGTGTCCTTCAAACACCCTGGGAGTCAGCTTGGGGGTTAAAATCTTGGACTTCTGAAACAGCAGACTAATTCTAAGTATGTTTTAAAGGGATTTTAGACATTGAGTCTAAAAAAGAAAGAGATGCTGCATGTTCCCAGCAGAATTAGTGCTCCTGAGCATCCCATCCTCGGACAAAGTCCTGTTCCAAACCTCCCAGGCTGGGAATGGGGTGGGACCTGCTGGCAGAAATCCCTCGAGCTCACTAAAAAGCAGTCACAAACCAAGGGTCCATCTGACTGTCCATATGGAAATTAACCAGGCAAACGTGCCCCTTAATACTGCTTGGAATGGAGGTTGGAAAGGGTGGGAAGAGCATCCTTTGCTTGTGGCTTCTGGTTTTTGGGATGTAACTGCAAGCGAGGTCTCTTGAACACAACTGTTCTGTCCCAGCTTGATCACCCTCTCTGCTCCACCCTAAAAGTGCTCCTTAGGTGTCCCTTGCCCCAAACCTCATGAATTTTTTTTGGGATTCCATGCAAAGTCTTGGCAGGAGATCAACCCCTGAGTGAAGATTAAGTCCATTTTTCAAATCCCACCTGCTTTTGTCCCTGGGGTTCTCCAAACACTCCCTGATGCCCTGCTGCAAATCAGCAAAGCCCATGCTCTTCTGACCTCATGGTTCCCAAAATCCCATGATCCACATGGGAAACTGAACAATGTAGTGACCTGAACTTTGTAACAGCATCAGAGAAGGATGAGGAATCAAGGAGAGGAGCTTGGAGAAGTCTGGAGTCCCCTAGGTCCAGCACCAGTGAGGAAGGGAAATGGTAACCGGAGCGAGTCTTGATTTGTCCTTCTCCCAGTGCCAGGTTTCTAGTGGATATTTGCTGGTGTTTGAGCCCAAAAGGTGTTAAATTATTCCACAGATTATTCCAAAGGAACGCTACAAGCAAAGGCATGAGTTGGACTGGATGATCCTTGTTGGTCCCTCCCAGCTCAGGGTGTTCTGTGATTCTTTGAGTTCCTTTCCATTCCAGTTCAAATTCCTGCCTTGTGTGATTTTCCTGCTGCATTTTCCCACAGTTTTTAGAGGGAAAGACACAAGGCAAAAACACCAGCATTGCAAACTCATGCTTGCAATAAGCCTGGTTTATTAGGACACTGTTCTTAAAAAAAAAACAAAAAAAACCCTTTTAAGTATGCAAAAAAATGAGCATCTAAAATCACTCTGCTGCAGAGACACGATTTAAAAAAAAATAAAATTATGTATGTCTTCATTAAGCCTGGTGCATGTTCCCTCCCAGGCATTCTGTCTTCTCGTGGTTGTTTTGTTTTAACTTCCTTCATTAAAGCCTCCCTTTTTATTTTCCTGAAAGTAGGACACACACTTTGCTCGTGGAGGCTGGCTGAGGCTGGAGCTGTGTTTATTAATAATGCAGGGCAGAAGTAATGGCTTTGCTGTAGTGCCCTTACAGAGCAGAGCTGAAATCAGCCTCAGAAATTAGGGATCAGTGTGGGAATGTCACGGGACGGGATGGAGGCTGCCACCCCCCATTCCTGCTTCTGGATCCTGCCCGGAGGAGGTGCTGCTTTGCAGAAGGAAGCTGGAGCACCAGCAGTGCTCTGAGCCATCCTCTAGAGGTGCTCACTGACTCTTTGGGGACACCAGTGGGTCCCCTAAGGGGTATCTTGGGGTCTGGAGGGGTGAATATCCTGTAGTGCCTCACAAGGCTTTCCAAGGGTAAATGCTTCCATCGTTTTGAGGCACTCAGGCATGGGATTGCCTGGGGAGTTAAGCTTGTTGCAAACTTTGTTCAGGGCTGGAGGCTGTATCCACCACAAATGAAGTTGTCAGAGGGAAGCAAGAAATCCTACAGTGGTTTGGCTTGGAAGGGTTCATATTTTTGTCTTTTCCACTTAAAATATGTCCTGAACATTCCCACGTCGACTAGAGGTCCTGTCAGGAAAACAGAGCAGTCCCAGCACTGCAGAGACCCAGAGCTCACATTGTTTGCTCAGTTCCCACTGGTTGATTTGCCAGGGATTGAACTGATAATGAGTAAAAGCTTTTTATTTTATTAATTTTTAGGCGAGAGGATAAACCAAAACCAGAAGACACTGGCTGGAGGTAGCCCTTAAATGATGTTAGATAGTCATGGCTGGATTGTGATCCCTGTGAATTATTGCAAAGGACCAGGAGGTGTTAATGTTCCTGGAAGCCTCCTTGATCCACCTTTTGTGTAGTTTTAGGTGATAGATTCTCCAAGGATCCGTGATTTAATAAAGAACATGCAGAGCTGTGGCAATCTCCCAGCCATCTCCAACCCAAATTGCCTTGATTTTGTGGCAGGTTTAATGTGGAGAGGGAAGACCACAGAGGAAGGATTCGTGTAACATTGGGATGAATTGTCTCATCAGTCTCGGGGATTAAAACCTCTGTGAAATCCAGAGGCAAAAATGAATCTGATTCTGAATAAAATCATAAGTGAAGGAGTGTTTCTGTCACAGTGCTGGGAATTGCTCTCCAGTGTGATGTTCCTGAGTGCAGCCTACCATGGAAAATAAAGCAAGGCAGCCTGGAAATCCTTAATAACTCCCAAACCTTTGGGAGAGGGCAGAGACTTGGAGCAGAAAATGATCAGTGACTGAGTGGAGGAGAAATTGGGCTTGAATCTCTCACTTCCCACAAGCCTCCTGGTTTTCTGTTGAAGGAGGAGGAGGGAGGAGCAGGTTTCCACATCTCCAGCAATGGAGCAACATCCAGGTGGATCTCACACCAAGGAGTATCTCATCACCCACAGGTGATGATGGTCAGTTAAGCAGCACTGCTGGGTGTGCTCCATGCTCCCCATTCCTGTCCCACTCCAGGAGAGTCTCAGGAGGGTTTGGTGGACCAGCAGACCCGCAGCAGTGCTTCCCTGCACTCTCTGGGAAGTGATTTCCAGCCCCTAGGATGTGGTGTGCTCCTGTGGGCTGTGTCTCCAGTGCCAATTCCTCCTCAGTCCCTCATTCCCAGCTTCCAGCCCTGTGACACTCCAGATTTACAGCTGTACCTTCAGAGAGGGTTAATGCAGAGTCTGAGCAGACGTGGAGGGTGTGAAACATCTTTGCTCGGCCTTGGGGCTGCAGGAAGATTTCCAAGCCGCGACCAAGGTGTGAAGTCCCTTCCACAGGGCTGAGCACCGCAGGAGTAGGAACTTGGGGGGAAGAGATTAGCAAGGTGATTCAAATGTGACATAAATGAGGGAAGTTGTCTCTCCCTGCTCTGTGTGACACCTCTTCTCTGTTCCACTCAAGCCACACTTCTGATGAAGCAGGCCTGGCCCCAGACCTCCTCGTCCTGTGCCACGGAGGGCACCTTCCACCTCCCAGTGGACACCGGCACCGAGAGCAGAACCTACCAGGCTTCTTCTGCAGCATTCAGTAAATAAATCTTTTCTTCTGGGGTTTTACTGGGTTGGTTCGTGCCCCTTTGCCTCCCCTGCTGGGGGTTGATTTGGGGACGGGGTTGTTTGGGATCACAGAATCAAGGACTGGTTTTGGCTGGGAGGGACCATCTTGTTCCAACCCCCATGGACACCTTGCACTAGACTGGGTTGCTCCAAGCCCCATCCAACATGGTTTTGATGGATTAAAACCATGAAGGATCATGAAAAAGAGCACTGACCCTCCCGCTGCTCCTGCAGGGGAGGAATTCCAGTGGAGAAGGTGAAACCTCTCTCTTAGCTGAGTGTTTGATCCCTGGGAGCAAGCTGGGGTGGTTCACAGGTGTTTATCTCCAAAGGGATTATTCCCTATTCCCTTAAAGCGGAAAGAATTCCAAAATAAAGCCTGATTTTCAAGGAACATGGCTGAAACTTGCACCTTTTAACCCAGCCTGGCTGAGCAGGAGCAGGGGGAGGAGATGCCATTCAGGGATCGCAGTCAAACAGGCTTTTCCAGGTGGAGCCTTGTCATCTCATCCCTGAAGAGGATAAGCAGTGCCTCCAGGAGGACTGATAAGCTCCTTGATAAACCCTGGGATGCTTTCCCTGGTATGTGGGGTGTCCTCTGGTCCCTGCCTGACTGTTCCCTGCTAAATCTGGGGCATGAGTGGTGTGGGGTCAGAGTGTTCCTCACCTTGCAGCTACTCCAGACTCCCTTTTCCTTTTTCCTACACAGCAGGGTGAGAAGAAGAAATATAATTTTTTTATATGAAAAGAGTCATTAAAAATAAATATTTAACAAGCCTTTGGGAAACTTTCTCTTGGAAAAGGGATGTCCCTACCATTCCTTGGGGTAGGGGCTGTACACTGGCCATGGTCCAGCCCTCGGAGCATCCTCTGGATTGGCTCCAGCAGCTCCAGGTCCTTGTGCTGTTGGCCCCACGGCTGGAGGCAGCTCTGCAGGTGGGGTCTCACCTGAGCACAGGGGCAGAGGGGCAGAATCTGGATGTGGACATCCAGTCAGTTCCTTATCCAGCTGAGGAATCCTGCTTGTGGTGAACCCTGGAAACAAGCGGAGATGACAGCACAAAATTCCCCACTGAGCTCTTTTTCCTCCCAACCAGCCTTTTATAGGAAAACATTTCTGTGCAATCCAGGGCACTTGTGAGCTGCAGGATCAATAAGGCTGAGATTTCTCCAGTGACATGAGGGATTTAATCAGCAATTTTAATAGATGCTGGAGCTTAAAGGCTCGCTGCTGCTGAACCACAAAGCGGCAGCAGCATGGGCCACGCCAGCCTAATCCTAATAAGGTGTTAGTCATAATTAGGTTTTAAAATTAGCTGCCAGACAGAGGAGCCTCCATCATCTTGTGTCATTAAACCTTGATTTCACATTGTTTTACCTGCAGGTTGTTCTGTTTTTTCCCCAGTTTATAAACACAGCAGATTTCATCTGCCTGGAGTATTATGTTTAATACCTTTTTAATAGAGGAGATAAACTGTCTGTGATCCATCAGTCAGGAAGCCACTGCAAGTCTTGGTATTCAAAGTGGTGAAACCACCCAGGCTTGAGCAGGTCCACACCTCTAGACACCCGTCAGAAATGAAGTGTGATGCTGAGAACTGGCAGCCTCTGAGGTCTTTGTTTGAAAAAACAAGCTCAGAATAGAGAAAAATAATCCACTAGATGGAAAAACAGGAGGTTGGTTGGTATGTGGGCGACATTGGGTTCCTGGAGGAGTCCTGATGGAGGAGGTTCCACTTCTGCACTGATCAATATTTCAAACCTTTTCCACCTCTCAGTTAAAGATGGTTGCTCTCCTGCTAATGTGAGTGAGGAAAAGGGTCACAGCTATTCCCCTTGTTAATTAACACCTCTTTTTCCAGCCTTCAGTAAGCAGGAGGTGGTGAGATGCTATTTGGGAGTTCCTAAAAGCTCCATGTGTTCTTTGCGCTGTTTCAGTGCTTGGAGGGTGATGTGGGATATTAGACTTGAAATCTTGGCCTTCTCTAAGTGCTGAACACTGGTGGAGTAAATAAGTCAAATATATTTGAGTGTTCTGGCTGGGCTGAGCCTTGACTTCTCCTCTCCATCCCACACAGTCTTCGGGGCCCATTTGCTGCAGGGATGGCTTCTCCCAGCCCTCCTGGCAGCCCTGGCCACCATTCCTCACCAGCCATTCCAGCCCCTGACTGGGATCCCTCTTGTCCCTGGCAGGGTACACTGCGGGGACTCCCTACAAGGTGCCACCGACCCAGAGTAACAACGCCCCTCCTCCCTACTCGCCGTCTCCGAATCCGTACCAAACCGCGATGTACCCCATCAGAAGTGCCTACCCACAGCAGAACCTGTACACCCAGGTAGGTGCCACCTCCTGTCACCTCAGCTTCCTGCACGGCTCTGTCCTTGCCCTCAGGGCTGAGCCATCTTGGTGGGATGGAGGTGGTGATAACGCCCTGATATTCCTTCCCACTGAAAATCCTGAGTTTCTCAGAGCAACGTGGCCCTACAACTTCCCTGGCTTTTCTTCTCCTCTTTTATGTTGAATAACCAACTTTTCCAGCAGCTGCTGTCTCATGGAGTGATTTCCCTGTGCCTTGCTGAGACTGGAGCATCTCGCTGATCCACTGTCACCTTCCATTGCATAATGTCACCTTCCAGGGCCTCTCCTGGAACTGCGTAAGCCATTGGGGTCCAAACCTGCCCCCGCACTCTGGTTCTCCTCCAACCCAAATGGCATCTGCCATTTTCCTGTGAACCTTCGTAGCTCCTGAAAGAAAGAAGTGATGGAATAATTGTCCTGCACCTCCCTCTCCCCTTAATCCAGACCTTCAGAGGGTCTCCAATGGCTTTCGCTAATGCTCAGTTATAATCTCCCTTTTGCTGATTCAAATCCTTGTTTTCTTTCCTCCTGCCCCTGGTTTGCAGGTCCTGGTGGCGTTGCTGCCTGGGCACAGCAGTTCTGTCCCTCGTGCATCTCCTCATTTCAGGCCCTTCATTACTTTTCACGTGAAGCTTTTTCTGTTAGCTCCTTTTATCCCCATACATCCTTCTGCCCTTGTTTCAAAACCCTGTGAGTCTTGGGCAGCCTTGATTTCGGAGCCCCATTGGAAAGAAGAAGATGACACGATTCCTGGACCCAAGCACCTTGGGATCATCCAAGAGCCATGGCTTGTCCTTTTCTTCCATCTCTTGTTCCTTTTCTACACCAGCAGCCGTTTGTGTCCAGGCCCTGTTTCATCCCACCAAATGGAGGCAGCATGGTTTGTCCTGGAGGGATTGACTCTTGGACTGCTGGTTCCCTCCTCACCCATCCCACACATCCCCAGGCTCAGGTCTCCAGGCACAGGAGCTTGTCCCTGGGAAGCACCAGCCCTTCAGCAGTGCTTGCATTACAGCACCAAGGAATCGTAAGGCTGGAAAAGAACCCGGAGTGATGGTGGGATTTTTATTTTTCCCTTCTCCAACAGGGAGCTTATTACACCCAGCCCGTGTACGCGGCCCAGCCTCACGTCATCCACCACACCACAGTGGTGCAGCCCAACAGCATCCCCTCGGCCATCTACCCGGCCCCGGTGGCCGCGCCCCGCACCAACGGCGTGGCCATGGGCATGGTCGCTGGCACCACCATGGCAATGTCAGCAGGTAAGGAGGGAACCCTTCCCATGCTCTGAGTCCTGGACAGAAAATTCCCCGTGTATCCAATGTGCTGCCTCAGCCTTTACACACAGTTCACCTGCTGGTTCTGCATGCTGGTTACTGCTCCTTTGTAGGCAAAAATCCAGTAATTTGCCCCAAATCCTGGTCTGACTCAGCAGAGGAGACCTTTGGTTTGGCTCACTCCTGCATCCTTAGATATATTATTCAGAATCCTTAAATATATTATTCTTTCCTCTGCCTGTTCCATAAGTGAAGGGATAACTAGATTGGTCCATCCTCAAGTAGTTGTATTTCTCTCAAGTTCCTTGTTTTGAGACACTTATGGTCATGTTTTTGTTTGACAAAATGAATGTTAACCTTGGTTTATCTGTCCCAGTTCCTCTACATTTTATGGGCAGGATCCCTTCTAACTGCAGTTAATTGACAGTACATTAAGTAAGGGTAGGGGCTGGTTTTATTTTTTCCAAAGCCTGTATTTTTCTCCTTAACAATTCTTAGGATTGTATATTGAATTATGCCGAGAAATACATCATTCATCCTTTTGCATCTGCATTAGCTGTGACATAGGAGTCTGTAATGGGACACAATCCCTATTCCAAGCAGAGATATTGCAGCCTGGATGTGACAAGAACCACTCTGAGAGATTTACTGTTGCTTATATTGAGAAGTGGATAAATGTAATTAATGCACGTGGGATGTGTTAGAATTTCATTAATAACATTTGTAGAGAGATACCCAGAAACCGAGAATTTGGTTTGAGCACCCAGTTGCTCTCAGAACAGAGTAGTCCAGGACTGTGTTCTCCAGTCCCATGAGGGCACCGTGCAAATTCTGACCTAAAATTCCTCTGTTGACCGGCTGCAGACTAAAAAATAAGCTCATCTTGATTTCCCGTGGAGATCTATTGGGTCTTTTCCTCATCTCACTTTGCATCCCTCATCCCTTCCAGTTTGTTTCAGATCTGTGCAGTGATTTGCTGTCCCAGTGCCTTCAGCAGGTAGATGGCAGCAAGTTGTGGCCAGCTCTGCTGCTGGTCTTTAGGGACAAGGAACATTGTAAAAATCAAGGAAAACCCTTAAGGTTAAGGGCCAAAGGTAGCATGGAAAATCTGCTGGAGCTTCAGGTGTTTCTATTCTATTCATGGTGCTGGCTGATCCCAATCACATGGGTCCAACACCTTCAGTTCGAGTCTGACAGGCAGAATAATACCTGGGAAAAGGAAAAAGGAGGCGCTGATGCTGTTCCTGCCCCACTGTACCCCCTCCTCTGCTCCGTGCCAAGTGTTTCTCCGTGTCCTTGCAGGAACCTTGTTGACCACCCCCCAACACACTGCCATCGGAGCACATCCAGTGTCCGTGCCAACATACAGGGCTCAAGGAACCCCCACCTACAGCTACGTACCTCCACACTGGTAAACCACTGGCCAATCCATGTGAGTGCTGCCTCTTGCTCTGAACGAGCCTCCAAACCCCACCTAGCCTGGCCTTGGACTCTGCAGGGATGGGGGCTTCTCTGGGCACCCTGTGCCAGGGCATTCCTACCCTCGGAGGGAGGAATTCCTTCCCAGTATCCCAGCTAGCCCTGCCCTCTGGCAGTTTAAAACCATTACCCCAGGTCTCTCACTGCATTCCCTGACAAAGAGTCCCTCCCCATCTTTATGTCACTGGAATATTTCTTTTCCCCTGCTGGGAGATCATGCTGTTCACTAGCACTGGGGTTGCGTGCGACTGCCTGTGTGTTCCTGTCATGCTCAGCATCCCAGAAATCCCAGCTGCTTGTTCCCGGAGCCCTTGGCCCATCATGCCCAATTACCAGGACAGGCAGTTGATGGGAACACGATGCTGCCCAGGGAGGCAGCGGAGATCTCATCCAGCCCTGGGGTTATCTAAAATCTCTGTGCTGCACAAATTACGCTGGGCTAATCCTGCCCCTCCCAAATTGGTGTGCAATTAGCAGGGAGCAGCCCATCTGCATATCTGTAATCCTCTGCACTGGGCATCACCAGCGAGCTGCTGCTTTCCCAGCCCCCTTGCCTGAGAAATTGCCCACAGGGATGGTTAAATTCCGTATGGATCAGCTCCACGTGGTGCAGGGGTGCAGAGAGGAGGAGAACATCCTTCTAACTCCCTGTTTTTAATGTATTTGCTCTCTTCCAGATCCGGAGTCAAACATTGTATGCAACTACACAAGTCTTACATCGGTGCTGCAGCCGCTGGGCTGCAGCGCCTCGTCTGTTTGCAAGAACAAAAGAAAAAAAAAGTGCAAGGGTCACTTTATGCATTCTTTAGTGGTTTTTGTAAAAGCTGCTTTTTCTAATCTTCTGCCTCTTTTTTTCCCCCCTCTCCTTCCCCTTCCTCCTCCTCCCACATGAATTGTGTAACACACGTACTGACACTGAGCAATAGTCGAGTTCTCTCTTCGGTCCTATCGTTTGAAAGCTCAGAATCTTCACTTTTCCAGCATTGCCCAGCTGAGTGGTGCAAAGATCCCCCCACTTCTTGTTCGTTTGGGTTCTTTTTGTTAATTTTCTGTTGTCGTTGTTGTTGACAAGAGCCTAGATTTTTTTTGGCTAGTAAGAGTGGTTGATGTTCAGGGTACTATGTGAAAAGCACAGCGCTGGTAGGCAGGCTTATTCTGATTTGGTTTGGGTATTTTTAGTTGAAGAATATAAATTATTCAATCTTCCATAACATATTACAAGAAAATTGGTGTCTTCCAGATAGCTGTCGTGATAGATTATAAATGCATTATCTGCAGTGGAATTCTGAACTCATCCCTTCTTTTTGTAGGAGTAAGAGAATATAAATATAATTAGCGACGTAACACACTTGTCTTAGGAAGCACGAGGACTGGTCACCAGCGGGTCTTTGGTCTGCTTTTTCCAACTGGGCAAACGGATCGTGGGTGATGGGAAGGGAGCAGCAGGAAGACGCGTGCCCTGGGAGCATCTTGCACCTCTTGGGAAAACGGAATGCTCCGCCTCAGCCCCATCCTGGGGCAGTGTGAGGGAGAAGGTGGCTCCTTCCTTGCGTGGCTGCTGCTTGCAGGCAGAGGTGTGCTGGGCAGCTGCTGAGGGAAGCAAGGAGATGTCCAAAGGTTGGGCTGAAGAGCTCCTCCAGGTCCAAGGGTTGATCTGGAGAGCTTCTCTCAGTTTAGGGTTTGGTCTGAAGAACTTCTCCAGAGTATGGTGGTGTGGGAAAAGAGGGCGTCTGGTTGATGGAGACGAGCCTTCAAGGCAGGGCGAGGGGAAGATGGGTGGCTTCACCTTGCACCCATGGTGTTGGCAGGGCTGAGACCAAGCCGCGCTGCCTCCGTTGAGGTGTCCCCCTCCCATTCTTTGGGTTACAGCTCCAAGACCTCCAGGAGAAGTGTTCATCCAAGCACAAATACCAGCACCACAGAGGAAGGCCGGGGAGGGGGATGATGTCTGGCTGCTCTGCTTGGAGAGGTGGGAGAGGAGGAAGCAATAGCAATAAACATGTCGCCTTCTTCCCGGGAAGGCACCTGAGAAGAGGTGACAGCAGGGAAGGTGACCCACAGTTGACATGGACCAGGCTGGAGGACACCAGGCACGCAGAGGCTGTGGGCATCAGGGTCATTTTGGGGGGGGGTTTAGCTTACCCAGGGACATGGGGACAGGAAGCTGGTGACATCCCACCTCAGGGTGTCCAAGTAGAGCAATAAGTTGTCTTGAGGGCAGCAGAGGGAGTTTGGATTTGCAGACAATGCTTGTGGCCAGTTTGTTTTTAAATCTTTGTCACTAAACCCAGGATAGAAACATGGTTTTTGGGATTTTATTGGTTTTTTTAAGACAAAAGCTTGGTTGGGTTTTGATTTTTGCCTCAAGTGTGCCAAAAGTGTTCCATGCTCTCGGTGGTGTCTCCCAGCTTGGCTTCTGCTGCCACTGGGAGGAGCTCCTGGAGCTGCTTCTGTTGAGCATGGGCCAGACGGGGAGTAGCAAGCCTAGGGATCCCAGGAGGACTTTTCCTCCCGCTGGTTGGTCCCAGGTGGTTTGTCGGGTTGGTGTTGGCATTGGCACTTCTGTTTGGGGGTCATTTGGTTGATCCTGCTGGTTTTAAAGGAAATCTAGAGCAAAGCTCTGGTTGACCTCCTCAGCCTCCAGGGGAAAAAAGTGGGGGAAGACTGCACACCAGTGCTGTGGGGTGAGGAAGGGGCACCCTTGGGTTGTACTTCAGGTTTGTATAGGAGAAGGAGAAGGAAAAAAGAGAAAAAGAGCCAATAATAAGCAGGTTCCCCATTTGGCTTGGCAAAGCCAGGATTAGTAAAGAGCAACAGGACCTTGGGAAATAACACCACTACATCGTCCTTCCACTGTTTGTAGCACGTTGCAGTTAAACCTGGGCCAAAAAATCCCCAGTAGAGCCCAGGAACTGAATACTTCTGAGATCCCCTTTTTTCCCTCTCATGTTGACTTTGTGTTACGTACCAGGAGTTGTCTGTCAGCGTTGAGTCAGGTCTCCCAGCACAATGGCACTCCGGTTTGTGGGGTCCAGCGAGCTTTGGGATCCCAGCCCGGGCTCTGCAAAGGACCTTCCCCAGCAGACACCATCCCACCACTGTCCCGGACACCCTGCACTACTTTAGGAACACTGCTAAAATTTTGGCCCATGTGTGGAAAGGAGATGTTGGGCTTTCTCCTGGAAGGAAAAAAACACATTAAAGGTGGGGGAGAAAGCCCCAAGAGCTGAGCGTGGTGGATCACCCAATGCTCCCACTGAGGAGACCTGACATGGGGCAGTTGGGTTTTAATTCCTTGACTTGGATCAATAGCAGATCCAGTGCTCCTCATCCCATTATTCCCAGGCAGAAATACTCATTAACCAAGGTGTGGAGAGGAGAAATACTTGCCACCTGTTGGGCCAGAGGCTTTAGTGAGGACATTTGGTAACCAGCCTTGGGCCACTGTGTGGAACCAGGGCCACCACATGGCTCTGGGGCCACCACACGGTGCCAGGCTTGGGTAGCTCCTTCCCAAGGTGGCTTCATGGAGCTGCAGTGGTGGGGAGATGCTCCCTGCCCTTTCCTTGATCCCAAGTCCTTCCCTTGGTCAAGTCACGGCTTAAGCGAGGGTCCTGGGAAGGTTGCAGTGGGGGACACTGACGTGGGCCACCAGCTTCTCAAATATTTCATTCCAGCAAAGCTTTGCTGACATTGGTCAAGGAAAATGATTTTCCACAGTGAAGGATCATACCAGGCGTTAGTGGGGAAGAGCAGGAGGGGTTAAACCATCCTTAGCAGCCACTGAAGTGTCTGAGATTAAAATTCCAGCTAAAGAGGAAGGAAAATAACTCTGAACCATTAACCCATCCCTGCCCTTACCTTTGCTTTAAAACATGAGCTGCAATGGAAGATTTTGGGGGAAAATAGGATTTTAGTGGTGGTGGTGACCCCCAAACCCCAGGAGCCCCTTGCAGCCTGAAGCCATCACGCCTCCAAGTGGCTGAACCCTCCGGGCAAGGATTTGTTCCGGTATTTTATGAATAATAATAAATCACCCAGTCCAGCATTGTTGCAGTTTTGGGATGTAATTTCCAGGAAATGTTATTTAAGGGGTTTGTTTTAATGAGGGATGTTCAGAGCATCGGGTTTTCCTCCAGCCACTGGCATCCTGCTGAATCTGGTCCTTCCCCAAGAGACACCCCCCTTTGCTATCTCCTTCCTCTCCTCCTGCATCCCCACAGGGAATGGGGGATGATGTGGTTCCCAGCTGGAGGGCATGAAATGGGATCCTGGTTTTTTAGGGAGGTGGAAAACAACATTTGGGGCTTTATTTTTGGTAAAATCCAACCAGCCAACAATAGCAATAAGAGCTGCTGGGTACCCATAAATCCAGTTATTTTTGGTTTGGGTTTTTTTTTAATTGCCAATATTTTCAGGCCCTCCAGCTCTCGTCCCCCAACTGTGGTGACCCTCTGCCCATCTTCCCTTTGCTCCTGAGCCAGGATCAGCCTCCAAATATTTTCTCTGCTGTGTGTTAGCATTCCCCTAGGGAAAAAAGGAAAATAAAGCCTGTTACGGAGCTTGGCAGGGAGGAAACCTTGGAAAAGGCCTTTCTGTGGTGTGTTGCACCATGGCACTTGGAGATTCTCTGGCAATCAGGTAAAAGAACTTGTGGGAGAACGTTTGCAGAGCGGGAATGGCAAAATACGTGGTTTGACAGGAGCAATTCCTGTTTGGAAATGCTCAGCTGTGCTGCTTGTAGGGAATAATCTTGATGCAACATGGCCACCTGCAGCCTCTCTGCATCCTCCTGCAAGGGATGGAGCTGGGAGATGGAATGTTCCTGGGGGCAGAGGGATTCAGGATCAGGGGAGGGATTTGTAGGGAAGCATGGTGAGGTGCAGGATCATACCCAAACCCTCCCATTCCCACAACACAGCCTCTACCCACACCAGGCTCCCACCCCTCCTTCTATGTAATTAATTTTTAAATTAATTTTGACTGCCAGACCAGCTCATTTTTAAGTATTATTGGACCTCTTAAATAAAAATAAATACCAAAAAAAAAATTCCCCGAAAGGAAAAAAAAAAAAAAATTTAAACCCAAGAGTAACCACGTCTTCCAAGTCTAAATCTCACAGGTGTGTAGGGAACATGGCCTTGGACTGATGCCCTGGAGAGCCCCACAGCCTCAGTTTGTCCATCTGAAGTGTGAATTTGGGGTTATTTTCCCGTTTGTTTTCTGTTCTGGTTTTGGTTCTGAAGATCAGGTCGTGATCTCCCTGACAGATTTCAGCCAAGAGTTTGTAACTGTACGATATTTACTGTAAGATGTAGAACATTCGATAACTATTAAAATGTTTCCAAAAAAAATTAAATAAATAAATAAAAGAGCCCGAGAGGGTTTGGTGGCTGGTTTTTTGGCATGAGGATGTCGTGGAGAGGTGAATGGCACCGGCCATAAACCCATTTTTGGGTTGATGGTTGAGGTTGATGGTCTCCAACCCAACCTTGGCTGGGTTATCCCAGTGATCCCAACATGGCCAAGCCAGCGTGATCCCACAGAAGCAATTCCTATGGAAAGTGAAATGTGTGCTCTTCATGGTGAGCATCACCACCGTGTCCTCCTGAACTGAGGCTTTGGAGAGAGGATGGATGGATGCAGGTGACCAGCCTTGACCAGAGCAATCCGTGCCCAGCTGGGTTGTTGGGAAGGGGGGAGTTTTTCCATGCTCCAGTGATTCATTATCCTGTGATGCTGAGCGCTGGCAGCTGGTGATGGAGGGAAATCAGGAGTTCATGATGGTCCTGGAGAGTTCAACAGACCCAGAGGGTGACCACCAACTGGCATCCAGTGTCTCCTGTGCTTCCAGTGGAGCTGTGTTGTGGCACCATGGTTCCCAGAGATGATGATTCCTGCAGCCACCATCACCGGCATCGCAGCTCCTGGAGTTACTATCCATCAGGCCACCACGCTGTGGCCACCACCAGGCTTCAGGGACAGAGAATCCTCACCAGCTGAGTGAGACACTGGATTTGCTGTGCTGCTGTTGGACACCTTGGTGGCAGGAGAAGCTGAGCTACCATCTCCAGCACGTCACAGCTCTGAGTGGGACTGGCTTTCACACAATGCCCAGTGTCCTCCATCCCCTCCACGGGGTCTTTGTGGGTGTCACTGACCCCTGAGGCAGCCCCCAGGCCAGGTGCCTGCTGTGGAGGACAAGGGGTGGACCACAGGTGAGCCTGAATTGGGCCCTTTGCACCACCCAAGGTGGCAGGAGCCACTCAGTGTCACTCATCCATGGCTGCCACTCCCCAGCCTGTCACTCCCCACCCTGACCCTCCCTTGGCACAGCCTGTCGAGGCTGTTTCCCCTTGTCCTGTCCCTGTTCCCTGGGAGCGGAGCCTGACCCCCCCCCGGCTGCCCCCTCCTGTCAGGGAGTTGTGCAGAGCCACAAGGTCCCCCCCGAGCCTCCTTTTCTCCAGGCTGAGCCCCTTTCCCAGCTCCCTCAGCTGCTCCTGGGGCTCCAGCCCCTTCCCAGCTCTGTTCCCTTCCCTGGACACGCTCCAGCCCCTCAATGTCCCTGTCGGGAGGGGCCCAGAGCTGGATGGTGACAGCAGCAGCGCTGCCAGAGGAGGGGATGGCGGGACGTGAGCGGGGGCACACGAGCCCGTGCAGCTGCCCATGAGTCACGGAGCAGCCCCCGGCCGTGCCACGCCGTGCCAGGCCCTGCCAGCGCCCTGCACCGTGGGACATCCCTCCCTCCTGCACTGTGTCTCTGCAGTGTTAGTGCTCCACCCTCCAGAACCCCCTTCTCCAGGAAGGGCCCCCAGGGCTCCCCACCACCCTCCCTCCACACCCCTCACCTTGTGGGGCTGTCGGTGCTGTTCCACCACGGGGGTCACATCCCGCTGCCAGCGGGGAGGGGACCACGGAGGGGCTCCCCCCCCACCTCGCTCCTCACCTCAGGGATCCGGGACACCCGGAACCTGTTGGGGAGCATCACATCAGCCTGTACCCCCCTGCAGAGGGGACACACACTGGGGGACTGTCCCTGCTTACCTGCCGATAGAGAGGATGGTCACCTCGCTGGGATGAGCTCCGGGTTTGGCGGCCTTGGTGGCACTGAGCGATGGCAGCACCTCGGGCCACTTCTGGCTGCAGCGGGCGCACGGGGCCGGTCCCTGCACCGTGTGCAGGTGCTGCTGGTGGTGGCAGGTGGGGGGAAACTGAGGCAGGAGGTGCAGCCTGGGGAGGGCAGAGATGCCATCAGTGCGGGGGTGGTCCCACCATGAGGGGTCCTCAGTGCAGCCCTAGGGGGGTCTTACTTATTGAGGGGGGCACAGCTCGGTGGCATCAGCTGTTGCCTCTGATGCTCCTTCAGCAGCTCCTCCAGCGCCGCTGCATTTTCTGTGTGTGGGAGAACACCAAGGAATTGGGGGTCATGGGGCTCTGGACCAGGTCACCACCTCCTCCCCCTTCCCAGGGACCCCCTGACCTTTCTTCTGCGTGATCAGCCGCACCAGCACCCCGATGGTGTCCTCGTTGGCATCCTCCAGCTGGTAGATGGAGCTGGGACCTGGAGGCAGAAGTTAGGGAAAACTCGGTGATGGGGGATGAGGCACGCCAAGGACAAGTGGGATGCCCTGGGACAGTGAAGGCCAGGAGCCACAGGAGTGGGCTGAGCAATGTGGGATCACCAAAGGTGTCACAGCACAGCTGGGGCTCACCAGTGGTGCCGGGCTGGGGCTCCTTGCTGGCGGTGCAGTGATAACCCTTCTTCTTCAGCAGGTTGCAGACCAGGATTCCCAACAATCCCATGGCACAGAAGACAGGGACAATGGTCAGCACGGCCGCCTGCGCTGCTGCTGCCTCCTCCTCTTCCTCACCCAGCAGGGTCACCCGTGTCCCGTTGGTTCCCTGTGCCCGGCCCGGCATTTCGGGGCTGCGGGCTCTCCGGTGGCCTGCAGGGAGCCACGGGATCAGCCTCAGAGAGAGGCTTTGTTGGGATTAAATCCCGTTTCCCAAGGAGCCCTGCACCAGGGAAGCAGACGCCGCTTGTGTCACGAGCAGAGGCGTCCTCAGCTGCCACATCCCAGCAGGACATCGTGCCCCATCCCAAGGGGAACAGATCCCGTGTGGCGTCCCCGGGGCGAGGGCCGGCACAAGCCCCTGCATCGCCCCCAGCCCTGGGGTGACACCTCCGGCTCCAGCACCCACCTGGGCACCCCGGGGTGCTGCGGGGAGCAGCGGCGCAGGGCAGGCACCGGCCCCGGGGCTCCCTCTCCCCTCCAGGGCTGTGAAACCTGCGGGGTGGGAGGGGAGGGTCAGGAAACGGCCGCGAGCGAGGGCGGGGCCGGGCTCCGCGCCCCCCCGGCTGCGCTCACCCCGGCAGGCAGGCTCCGCACCGGCTGTCGCTCGCCGCCGTCCCCGCTGCCACCAGGATCCTGTTCCCGGCGCGGCACCGCGTGTGAGCGGCGCAGGACGCGTACCCCAGGGAGAAGGTGCCGGGGGGACAAGCTCGGCACGTCCCCGCTGGATCCTGTGGTGAGGGAAAGGCGGGTGAGCGGCGGGCGGGTCCCGCACCTTCCCTCCGGGTGCGGGTGCCGCAGCTGGGCACGGCTTACCCCGGTGGGCTCCTCTCCAGGCGGGCATCCCGCTGTCCCCTGCTCCGGGGCACTGCAGCCCCCGGCCCCCTGGGCAGGTCTGCTCAGCACCTGGGGGAGGATCAGAGCGCTCAGCGCCGGCTGCTGCGGCTCCCCCGCTGCCTGTGCCGGCAGTGGTGTGGCCCCGGTGGCACGGTGGCTGATGCCATCCTGTCACAGGTGATGCCATTGGTGCCACCCTCTCACTTGCCCCACAGCCAGTGGGTGCGCAGCTGCAGCGGTGTGAGGGATATGAACCCACAGGATGCACCACGATGGATGCAAACCCATCCCCGTGTCCTTTACGGCTGTGGGGCAGTGTTTGAGCGTCAGAGAAGCAGAGGGGTGGCATGGGGCAGACGAGGCCATACTCACCCCCAGGACTGTGACAAGCCACCAGTGCATCCCACTCCTCTTCATCACCAGGAGAGGCCTGCCCAAGGGGGAGCACCGGGGTTATCATCCAGGGAAAATCCCACTGGAGAAGTAATTTGGGAGCCCTATTTCTCCCCAGTGGGATGCTCCAAGGCATCTGCCTAAATATCCCTACAGCAGCAGTCCTGAACCATCCTCCAGAAAGTTTTTTTTAGAGATTTTATGGAATGCCCAACATCACCCCTTCCCTTGGAGATCCCAGCTCCATCCCAAACTGGAGAGGGACCAACCTCAGCAGTGGAGTCACACCATTCATGCAAGGAGCAGGGTAAGGAGCAGATGATACTAAACAAAGTTAAAGAAAGGTTTTTCCTGCTCCGGAGGAAATCCTTTTGCATCTGTCACAAGGAAATGAAGTCACTAAAAAAAAAAAAAATCTGTTCAAATGAAAACGGGAACAAAACAAAAGGTGTTTCCCAGAGCCTCATCCCCCCTCTTCGGGCTCAGCAATTGGCTGTTAAAATTAAGATCTATGCTGACAGCACATGGGAAGGAAGGAAAAAATAAATAATAACCCAAACCCGGATCCAGCCTCCGCATGGAAATCCTGCCGCCTGCATGGAAATCCTGCCGCCCGCATGGAAATTCCCCCCCGGTCGTCACGGCCCTGCGAGAGCCCCGGCACAGCTTCGTTACAGCCTGTGCCTGACGAGTTTCTCCTAATTAGCGGCCGGCACCATCCCGAGATGCAGCCAGTTACACGTGAGGGGGGTCCTGGGGCCGAGCGGGGCTGAGCCGGGTGTTTACAGGACGTGGGTTGGGACACGATTGCACAACCCGAAACGAGCATCCTCCGCGCTCCAGTTCCCCCCAGTAGCTCCCAGTACAGGAGCACCCCTCCAGGATGCCAGCATGGAGCGGCTGCCCAGCTCCTGAATCCCCCGGGATTTGGGATGTGCCCCTCGAGCACAAAGGGATGGGGATACTCGTGCGAGCTCTCCACCCTCTAATCCAGCACGAATAAAACTCGAGTTTAAGCCTAACGTGAAGCATTTTAATCCTCTGGGGCTGTGGAATTCAAGCACTTTAGGGACACACCGAGATCTGTGGGGACTGGCTGCGCTGGGGAAGAAATGGCCTCAGGAGGGGACAGGAAGGTCCCACCGTGGCTGAGAGACCACGAACATCCCGCTCACCAGAGCATTCCAGATCATGATAACTAAACACCGCCAGGAGCAGGGGTAAAACTGATCTGAGGCCACGCTTAATCCAAGGATTAAGGACATCTCTCAGGTGACCAAGATGCTGCCATAGGGATGAGGAGGTGCGGGGACCTGAGGGTGCCAGCTCCTGGCTGGCACTGGGGCTTTGCCCAGTCACAGCCATCCCAGGGCTGGGGGCAGCTTGGGGCGATCCCAGGTGGGGCTGGGGCACGCAGGCACAAATCCTCAGCTGGTGATGCTGGGATGCCCAGCTGTCCTGACACACTCCTAGAAACGACAGAATCTGCTCCTCCAAGAGCCAGAAGAAACCAAAAAATAACCCCACCAGTGCCAGATCTGGCTGCTTTTTGGGGACACTCCAAGCTCCACCACCCCACCTGACTGGTGCATCGACACCAACACACCAGAAAAGTCGACTTGGTTTTGGAAACCTCCCCAAATCCCTCCGGGTCACATGAGCCCTCTGTTCCCAGCCCCCTTTAACACAGTCTGTAACCCAAAGCTGCCCGCTGGGATTCCAGCGAGGGTTTCCCCTCCCTGCGGGGGAACAGGGTTTCAGCCGATGGCTCCGGCAGACAGAGGGGAAAAAGAGCAACTGTTCGGAAAAACTTTGGGGAGCAGCTGCTGGAGACAGTCCGGGACAAGGAGGGAATTGTCCGGCGGCTGGAGCGAAACCCGGCATTACCGCACCCCCCTGGGCCCCATCGGAGCTGTGGGAACAACCGAGCCGCCACGGAATTCCAGCATTAAAGTCGAATGATCCCGGGGGCAGCGCTGGGAGGGCGCACAGCCCCGGCAGCGGCACGTCCGGCCCCGTGCTGGGGCGCAGCCCCGCACCGCAGCATCCCGGCTGATGCAGCCCTTTGGCTCTGAGCCCTGGGATTTTCCAGCTCCGCCAAAAAAAAAAAAAAAA
>VXBT01007926.1:585213-600661 GCA_013400235.1 Oriolus oriolus
CCCCTCCCACCCCAAACTGGCCCCTGCAACCCGTATTAGCTCCTCCCTTCAAAATTGCTAGCCCCCATCCCGTCTCCTTCTCCTCCCCATCCCACACCAGGCTCGGAGCTGGGCTGGGTGACATCCCACGCAGGGATTTCCTCACGGGAATCTGGGTCTCCCTGGGAAATTTGGGGTCGCTCATACTGGTGCAGGGCAGTTTAGCACCCAATTTCCCCCACCCTCCACCGCCAATTTTTCACCCTGGATTTTAACAAGGCGAGGATGGAACAGGGACTCTGACAACATTTCAAGGCTACTCCTGGTCATCCGGTACGGCATTCCCAGCCCCACAAACACTATCCACTGCTCCTGAAACGTGTCATGATTGGGACACGCCACTCGTCCCACCTACCTGTGTCCCTGGGCAGCGGGAAGAGGACATCAAAACCGTCGGGCAGCTCGATGGCCGTGAGGAAGCGGACGTGCCCGGTGTGCCCCTGGGACAGCCCCACCAATGTGGGGGCTGCCTTGGCTGAGACTGACAGGGTCAGCACCACGCCGGCGCTGGTCCCGATCCACAGCAAGTCCTTGCACACCAGGAGAGCCGTGATCCGCAGGCAGGCGGCCTTGTGCTGCCGGATAATGGCATCCGAGCCTGCCGAGCATCCCCACCATCAGCGCCTTATCCTGCCCGGCACGGGGCTGGGAAGCCCCCAGGGATCCATTCCCGGGGTATCTGTGGCACGTGGGACATGGGGAAGGGACCCCACAACCCCCCTGGTTGGTGGCATCAGATTGGGCTGATAGGACAAGGGGGAATGGCTTCCCACTGCCAGAGGGCAGGGTTAGGATGGAATATTGGGAACGAATTCCCTCCCTGTGAGGGGGTGAGGCCCTGGCACAGGGTGCCCAGAGAAGCTGTGGCTGCCCCTGGATCCCTGGAAGTGTCCAAGGCCAGGCTGGACGGGGCTTGGAGAAGCCTGGGCTAGTGGAAGGTGTCCCTGCCCATGGCAGGGGGTTGGAATTAGGTGATCTTTAAGGTCCCTTCCAACTGAAACCTTTCTGGAATTCCATGACTCTGTGATTATAGGATTAACGCCCTGTTTCAACACGGGATTATCCATTTGCCCAGGGGCTGCCCTATTTCCACGTGGAATTACCCAGCTGCCTAACACAAGCACAGGGACTCATATTCCCTCCCCCAAACTCAGGATCCTCAATTTCCCAGCACCGGATGCTGCAGGGCACTTTCCAGGGGCACCGGCACCCCCTGGAGAGGCGTGGCACTTACCGGCGAGCATCTTGTGCACCGGTGGGGTGATGTCTGCCTCTGCCAGCTGCTCGTAGGTGGTGGCGTGGTACAGCCGGACCTGGGCGCTGCCCTGCAGCGCGACCCACACGCCGCTGCCCGCGCTCACCATGCAGGTGACGCTGCGCCCGCCGTCCTGCCCCACCTGGAGCGTGTGCTGCGGGAAGGGGACAGAGCCACAGCGGTGCCGCCGTGATGCCACCGGCGCTCGTCACCGCTCCCGCCGTGCCCTCCCGCCGGCGCCCATGGTACCTCCTGTGCCAGCGTGGCGGTGTTGAGGACGATGACTCGGTTTTGGCAGCCGCACCACAGCTTCCCTGCCACCGCCACCATCTTGGTGATGGGGCTCCCCGGTGAGCCCAGCGACAGCGACTTGGAGTTTTGGGGGTCCCAGAAGCGGCCTGTGACGGTGGGGAGAGTGGGGTGGGTAGTCAAAGCATTCCCAAAAAAGCGTCCAACTCGATGCAGACAATGGGGTGCGGCAGCTGAACACAACTCTCTCCAGGTCACCCCTCAGAGGGGACATAAACTGATGTCACCATGGGGTTCCAGAGGCAGCCAGGGACCAGGAGAAGGATGCCCACCTCCACCTGCCTCTGATTTTGGTGTCTCCAGCATCCCTTCAGGGACATCACTTTCCATGGAAGCAGAGAAGCCTCCCCAGGGGCTGCCCAAGCCACCCCCCAACAGCCACCACGTTGGGGCTGCATTTTTGACGTCCCCAATCCAACCTCACCTGCTTCCCGCTGGTACACGACGAGCTCCCCGTTGGCCAGCGACACAAAAACCTGGTTATCCAGGTACCTGTGGGGACAAACCACCTCTGACATCCAGCTGCAGAGCCCCACTCAGCCACGCCAAACCCCCCTGCTCTGGCCTCCCCAGAGCTGAAATTCCCCCTTCTCCACTTACAGGATGCACATGACAGCAGCAGCATGTTGCATCTTCATGCTGTTCTTCCTGTTCCGGATGTTGTCCGAGGACTGGTACACGTGGATGCTGCAGGAGGAGAGCAAAGCTTGCGGCTCACCCAGGATCGGCACCCTCCCCACGTAGGAATTCCCACCCCGGAGACGTACCAGCCATCCTCGGTGCCCAGCCACATGGAGCTCTGATGGGCTTCAGGGTCAAGGCTGAGCAGGTCCTCGAGGCTGCCGCGCGTGAAGGAGCCGCGGCTGGAGCGGCGCAGGGCCCGCCCGTCCGTGGGGCTCTCGCCGTGCCGGTTCTGCCCGTAGGTGCCAGTGATGGGCACGAAGCCGGGCTCCTGCTCTTCCTCCGAGCTTGTCGTCTCCACCGTTGCCTCCTTGCAGCTCGGGATCTCTTCGTCTGTGGAGGGGGAGGAGGAGGAGGAGGAAGGAAGGGGTCAGACCACGACCATCCAACACCCTCCAAAGTCGTGGGGAGGAGACCACAGCTGATGTCAAGCCCAGGGGAGGGCACAGGGATGCTGAGCCCCAAAACCCACAAAGATTTACCCCACAGTGTTGGGCTGATGCCTCTCAACATCTCTTTTCCCAGGCTCAAAAGCCTCCACCTGAAGTTTCCCCGAGGAATACAAGGCAGAGAGGCCAAAACAATGAAGCTGCCCATAATTTTGGGGCTAAAAAGTGCATTTTTCCCTAAGCAGGGGCTGGGGAGGACTCACTGCCGAAGCTGGAGGAGATGGTGGAGTGGCTGGCTTGGCTCTGCAGCGTCCCAGAGGGACTGGGCGAGGACTCATCATCCGTGTCATCGCTGTCAAAGGGCACCAGCTCCCTGTTGCTGCCGTCCATGGGCTCCGAGAGCTCCAGCGATGAGCCCGAGATGGAGATGTGCAGGCATGGCTGCGGCCCCGTGTCCTCCGGCTGCGCCGGGCCCAGCTCCGCCGAGGGGCTGCCCAGCGGCTCCGCGCGCTCCCTGCCACGACCGGGGAGGGAGGGAGGGAGGGAAGGGAGAGAAGCAGCTCCAGCATCGCCCTGGCTCCCACGCTGCTCTGGCTGCTGGGGATGGAGACCAGCCCCAAGGAGGGGGTGGCCATGGGACGGATCCCATGACACTGCGGGCAATGTCCTACCTATAGGTGCGCTTGAGGCCGGGCACAGAGGCGATGCAGAGGATCCTGGCGGAGCAGACAGCGATGCAGGCCTCCACCGTGGGCTCCTTGCGGATGCTCAGCAGGCAAACCTGCCCCACGTAGCCATCGCTGTTGCAAACCCAAACCTCGTGCGAGCTCTCCGGGCTGCCGTGGCTGGGAGAAGCGCAGGAGAACTGCAAGGGAGCAGAAGATTGGGTTACTCAGGGCTGATGCAGGAGCTGTCAGCATCTGGGATGGAGAGGACCTGTGGGATGCTTGAACCCAGCCTCTGAGTACCTGCATCCCGCTCCGCGTCTTCATGATGGGGATGGCTTTGAGGAACTCCGGGTCCAGGCAGTTTTTGCTGGAAGCTGGGAAAATCGGATTGGAGGGTGAAGAAATGATGGAGGAAAGGGGTCTGCCAAAGCAGGGTGGGGGAGATGCCAAGCCCACCACCACCACGTCCACCTCCCCACTCCCTGCTGTTACCCAGCTTTTTCTTGGCATCCTCGAAGGCTTGCTCGAAGCCGAGCCGGGCGTCAGGGTTGGGGAACTCGAAGATGAAGGACTCAGTGCCATCAGCTTTGGTGGTGCTGAGCTCCACCTTGTTGGGGGGGAAGGCCATGCTGAAGGACAAGGACTGCTTCTCCGACAGCTCCCGGTGGATGGCGGCCATCAGGTCCTTGATCACGTCATCCAGGCCCTGGGAATGGGGACAGTGCTTCAGCTCTCAGGCATGGGCCACCACGAGCCCCATGCCTGATATCCCCCTGCCCATCCCCTGGCATCCTTCAGAGGCTGCCTCAACCCCTCTTGTGGCATTAGAACTGGACACTTATGGCCACCAGCCCTTCCACAGGTTCTCCCCTCTTGCTGAGGACATCCTGTGTGGTCCCAGGTGGTCCCACTGGGAATGTGTCCAATCAGAGGACAGCTCCAGGGCCACCATCTCCATACCTGGTGCGGGAAGCTGAGGGTCTCTGACAGCTTGCTGACTTGTCCCAGTGTGTTGAGGTCTTCATCCAGGCGGCTGATGCTTTTCTGGATGCTCTCCCTGTTGGTGGCTTGTGAGGCACCTGTGTGGGGACACACACGCTGCGTTAACCCCTCCCTCTCTGGCACCACCAGCCGGGGGCAGAGACATGGTTTGGGGTGGGATGGGACACTCCAGGAGGCAGTGACAGACCTTTGACAATGTCCACATCCTCCAGGGGCAGCTTCCAGAGCAGTTTGTACTTGCTGGCAGTGTCAATCACGCTTGCCGCCGTATACCTGGGAGGTTGGGGGGGATGGCTGAGCTTCACCCACACCCACAGCCCCCTAAAGCCAGGCCAGCCTGCAGGGACACCCAGGAGCTGTCCCCAAGCCTGGTGGTACTCACAGGCTCATGGAGCTGCGGCGGAGCGAGCCCGACTTGCGCTTCAGTGTGGTGCACACCAGCAGGTCCGTGAAGAGGAAGAAGGAGCGGTCTTTCTTCCCGCCCACCGCCTTCTGTGGAGCAGTGGGAGACACCAGGGGGTTAATGACCATCCCTCCCTCTGTGCCAGTGCTGAGAGAGGGCCCTGCCCCAGTTTCCCTATGTGCTACCTTGCCCTTCCATTTGTCTGCTCCCTCCATCCATCCATCCACCCATCCATCCATCCGTCCGTCTGTCCGTCTGTCCGTCCATCCGTCCGTCCATCCATCCATCCATCCATCCATCCATCCATCCATCCATCCATCCATCCATCCATCCATCCCTCCCTCCCTCCATCCATCCATCCATCCATCCATCCATCCATCCATCCATCCATCCATCCATCCCTCCCTCCATCCATCCATCCATCCATCCATCCATCCATCCATCCATCCGTGGCCTCCCAGGGGCACACAGGCACCCCATGACCCGCAATCACAGCCTCCCACTGCCCCACCCAGTGTGTGGTCCCATGGCCCCACAGACCCCGCTCTTACCACTTCCACGACCATCTCCTGGCGCAGGAACCTGCGGAGCGGAGCCTGGAGCTGTGGGGACAAGGAGACCCGTGGGTAGGAAGCCATGGCAGGGAACCTCACAGGCTTCATCCCCACTCCTGTATCCCCCAGCTCAGAACTGGGACCCCAGTCCCTTCCCAAACCCCCAGGAGCCCACCAAGGCTCCTGGCATGGGGAAAGCAGGACCCAGAGGAGAAAATAAGTCACCCAGCCTGGGGTGACCCAGAAAGAGCAGAAATGAGGACATTCTGTGGAGAAGGAAAGACTGACCCCATCCAAGGCCTGCCATACATACATCCTCCATCCCTTCGATGTGGGACTCGATCTCCTGCACGATCCGGGCGTTCCTCTCCACCTCCTCCGCGCTCTTCATGCCCTTGTTGATCCTCTCGGCCACCTGCTTGATGTTGCGCTGGGCGTCGATGAGGAAAGGGTGGTCGGGGTGGTCCTCTGGCGTGTGCTTCAGCAGGTCCTGCCGCGGGGACAGAGCTGGGGTGTCACCTCTGGCAAAGCCTGGACATTGGCAATGTCACTGCCCAAGCCCCTCCCACGCTGCTCTGGCTGCTGGGGATGGAGACCAGCCCCAGGGAGGGGGTGGCCATGGGACAGGTCCCAAAATGACACCACAATGTCCAGCAGAAAGGCTGAGAGTGAGGGGACTGCAGCAGGGGGCAGCAGGGTGACAATCCTCAGAGTGACCATCTCCAGGAGGGCAGAGCCATGTGCGCACCTGGGGACACCAGCTTTGTGACAAGGGGTGGGAAAAGGGGTCAGGAGAGACTCGAGAGCTCTGAAAGCTGTGTGGAGGTGAGGGGGAGCCGTGGCCTCCGCCGCTCCCGGAGTGACGCTGCCACCCCCGTGTCACCCACCTTCACCAGCAGCTCGTATCGCGGGATCCTCTGCACCGGCTTGATCATCAGGTCGGACAGGGCCTGCTTCTCCTTGTTCTCCCGCATGCTTTGCTGCAAAACACCCATGAGGGACAAGGATGGGCCTCCTGGTGGGACACAGCAGGGACACAGCAGGGACCCACCCTCCCACCAACCCAGGACCACCCATTTTGGTTTGGGGCCACTTCCTTCCACACCATCCGGAGTGACTCCGGTTCATCCCAAGTGACCCTCTTTGCAACAAAACCAAGAAGGTGGGGGGAAAATTCCCAGCCTGGCAATAAATTTACTCCCATTAACTCCCATCCTTCCTGGCTTTAGATCTTGGCCAGGATCTGTGCAGAGAGGAACCAGGACTCACCTCCAGGAACTTCATGAAAGCCGGCCGGGCTTCCTTGGCGATCCTGACGGCATCCTTGGCGTTGAGGAAGTTATCGATGTAGGCGGAGTAGATGTTCACCAGCACATCCTTGGAGAACTAGGAGGGAAAAACAGGGCTAGATCCAGCATGGCCATACTGGGAGAGCCTGGAAGAAGCTGCCCCAAGGGTTAACTGTGGCTCTGGGCTGGCGCAGGGAGGGCTCACCCGCCGTCCGCCCACCTCGATTTTTCAGCCCTGACGTTTGTGCTCCCGAGGCAGAAACGCGGAGCTGCAGAGCCAGCCGGGAGCAGCAGCTCCCACCCTTATGCTAAGCAGACAGCAGGCCTGGAGATCGTCTCCCGTTCTCCATCCCAGGCCTGCTTGGCCCATCCTTTCATCACTCCCCTGCCTCCTGCTCGGAAACCTCTGCCCTGGGGCTGTGCCCAGGAGCGGGCACACCCACATTCCCGGGGGGAACCACCCCGCCAGGACCCACCGACTGCACCAGGAGGTCGCCCACTTTCTGCTTCTCGTGCCAGTTCTGCACGCAGTCGTGGATCTGCTCCAGGAACTGCTCGTGGTGCTCCAGCAGCTCGGGGATCTGGTCGAAGATCTCGTCCACCAGCGAAGGGTCGCACAGCAGGGAGTTCTCCGGCTGCTTCAGCGGCTTCATGTAACCCTGCGGGCAGAGGCACCGGGGTCTGGAGAGGTTTCCTCTCCCACCCCACCCAGCACGGACCTCCCAGCCCATGTAAATATGGGGATGGACAGCATCCTGCAGCAGGGGGCTCCTCCAGGGGATGTTGGGTTGTGGGACGCACCAGCAGGACCAGCCAGGTTTTGCAACCCAGCCTCCCTGGGTCCCATCCCACCCGGTGAATCCCCACGGCTGGGAGGGGAGGGGGACAGGTCTGCACAAGGAACCTGAACAGCACAGGACCCTCTGTCCCATGGCCTGCAGAGCCACCTTTGCTGTCGTGAGCCTTTGTCACCTCCATCTGCCTGACCTGGCTTGGGAATCATGGCAACACGACCCCAGGATCCAAACACCAGTGTGTTCCTGGTGGGATTTAGGATGTTTGGAACCAGGAGGGGCTGCAGCCAGCAGGATGCATCCACTGGATCATGCCCTGGACCACCACACAATGGCTGATGAGCAACATGCAGGGCCAGCAGGTCCTCAGCAGGGCTGGGTGGGTGGCTCTGCTATGAAACCCCTGCCCTCCCTCCAGAGCTGCAGAGTGGAGCTAGAATGGGAGAGATGGACTTGCAGGGGATGCAGCAGGATGTGGAACATCTTCTCAAGCCTTGCCACCCCCTCAGTCTGACCAGGACACGGTGCTGGTGGCTTTCAGGATGCGTGGAGGACCACGCAGCTGAGCAGTGAGAACAGGACCCATCTCAAGTGGCTTTGGACACCTCCAGCCAAGCTGGTGAAGGAGTTATTCTCCAGGAATCAGGTTCCTCAAGCTGATGCCGGATATCTTGCGGAGACCCGAGTTAGAAGGACCAAATCCGTCCTGAGGCTCCTAAGCCCCTTCACCTGCCCTAATGTGTCCAGCACCTCCAGCTGGAGTAGGGACGGACTGTGCCATGCGTCCCATGCTTCCACATGGGGAAGAAGAGCACGGAGACAGCCCTTGCTGCAGCACACAGGGACAGCAGGCAGGGCTTGTCCATGCACCATCTGGCTTGGCTGGAAGATGATGCTCCAAGGCGGTCCTTGTCCCTGGCAGCCACCATGCCGCGTGCCACCAAGCCATGTCAAGGATCTGAGCACCTCGTCCCAGCTGAGACAGGGACCTGGGGACACCTGTGATCCCTGCCAGAAAGCGAGGTCCCCGCCAGTGGCACCGTGTCAGGACAGGTCCCATGGACAAGAGCTCAGGCATTAACACCCCGTGGCTCCCACCCGTGTCCAACTGGTCCCTCCAGAGGGAAACTGGGCAGTCCCAGCAGAGCTGTCCTCTCCAACCAGCCTCACGTGCCACCTCAGAGGATGCACAGACCATGGGACAGACTCTCTTCATGCCAAGACTAGCAGGGACACCCCCCAACCCCAAACCCTGTGCAGCCGTCCCCAAAATCAGCCCCCGAGCAGGGGTCCTCTTGCCCCTCTAAGCCAAGGTCTGCACTGGCAGCAGCAGCCTCAGAGGGTCCTTCCCTCCTGCAGCACATCTGTGTCCACCATGGGGGCATCCTTGTGGGGGATTTATGGGAAGAGCCCGTGAGTGTTTGGATGGTGTGCCTCATGCCATTCCGGACTGTCACAGGTGTCCCACAGGCACTGCTTTTGCAGAGCTCGGAGTTTTTGGTGTTTCCCCCAGTCACTCTGCCAGGTGACTTCTCCAGGGCGTTGACCACCATTAACCTGCTGAAACACCTTCATTAACATCTGAAACATGAGGTGGACCCTCCGGCCACGCTGCTCCAGGGGGGTTGGAACCAGCTCAGCAAAAAAAGCCTGAGAAAAACCTTTGGCCCAGGTCTGCAGGTGCTGATCCGAGCAGGAGCACGTGGGAACAGGGGATCTCAGGGGTGCCCCAGCATGGCAGGGCCATCAGGAGATGGGGTGCAACATGAGGCAGAGCTTTTGGAAGGCAAGCACGGGAAGAGACCTGGGGACACGATACCTGCCAGGTGACAACGCACTGGGAACGTTCCAGGCTCGCTTTGGGGATGGAGGTAACTCCCACACCCCGCTCTTGGCACTGCTGTCACAGCGCTCCCACTCCTGCTCCCGCTGTCCCCAACATCCCCCCTGCCACCCCAGCCCACCCCTGGGCCACACAGGCCCTGGTGCAGCACTCGCAGCCGGGGGTGCACCTTGGGGTGACCACGGTGACCCCGCGCCGCAGTTTGGGGTGTGACACCCCGCCCGTGCCGCCTTACCTGCATCAAGGTGCGCAGGGACTCCACGTAGGACTGCTCGGTGTCCAGCAGCGTCATGATGACGTGTTTCCTCATGTCCTGCCCGGGGGGAAAGACACACGAGTGTTTTGGGGTGACCCGGGGCGAGGGAGCTGCGTGCCGGGGGTCGGGGCCGGCGCCGGCGGTGGCTGGGGAGGCTGAACACCGGAGGAGCCCGGCTGGCGTCCAGCTCCCCTGCGCTCCCTCTCCACCCCGATGGAGGAATCCGGGAGGATTAGGAAGTACATGACACCGAGCGCACAGACGCCTGGTTTCCTCCGCGGCCGCGTCAGGAGCCCGCCCTGGAGCTCACAGCCCTACATGGGTCGGTGCCGGAGCCCTCTGCCTCTCCAGCGGCTCCGCTCCGAGCGGACCCGTAGGAATTCGCCTCCCGCCCAGCACCCCGGGCACCCTGGAGCTGGGCTGTGGCCCCACGGGAGGCGGGTTAATGGGGTGGCGGGGGGCACGGGGAGGTGGCGGTGTGGGATGGCCCGCCAGCCTTGGGAAGCCGATGGGTCGGGGTCTTCTTGGCCATGGGGCTCAGGGACCGACCGCCCTCGTGTGCACCCCCTGCAGCTCAGCCTGGGGGCCCAATGCTCCAGAGCCCAGGGCTTGAGACGCTCCAAAAGTTTTGTGTGTGAGACGTTCCAAAGGCTCTGAGTGCAGAGACACCCCAGAAGTTCTGGGTGTGAGATGCTTCAAGGGTGCTGGGTGTGAGACACCCCAAAAGTTTTGGATGCAGAGATGCTCCAAAGGCTCTGCATGCAGAGACACCTCAAGAGATTTAGGTGAGAGATGCTCCAAGGGCCCTGGGCCCCAAAAGTTTTGGATGCAAAAATGTTCCAGAGGTGCAGTGATACCCCAAAAGTTTCGTGTTTGGATACACTCCAGAGATTCAGGGTGCAGAGACACTCCAAAGGTTTTGCATGTGAAGCTGCTCAGAGAGACTCTGGGTGCACAGACATCCCAAAAGCTTCTGGTGCAGAGATGCTCCAAGTGCCTGGGCTGCACAGATACCCCAAGAGTTTTGCATGTGTAGAATCTCCAGAGACCCTGGATGTGAGACACCCCAAATGTCCTCAACCTTGTGGGATGAGCCCCTGGACACATGGGGCTGTGTCCTCCCCAGAGGGGACACGTGAGCTGTGAAGCTGCTCTGCAGCCACAAGAGGAAGTTTGGGCCCAACCTTCCTCAGCATCAAGAGGCCACCATGCCCTGGTGGTCCCCAGGGAGCAATGGGGAGCGATCCTGGCCACATCCTGCTCAGTGCTCGAGGACAGAGCCGTGCCTCAGTTTCCCTGCCTCAGTTTCCCTGCTCCCCAGCAGGCTGATGATGGAGCCCAAGCAGGGAGGAAATTGCTGTCTAGAGCCAAATATTGGTGACGGGTCCAAGTCTCTCCAGGGAATCAGGAAACCATGGTGACACTGGAGTCCTCAGGGACACCAGCTGAGACCTCCCCACTTGGTTAGAAGGTTCAGAAACACTCTCACTGCCGGATTAATTTGTTGTAATTATGGGATGAACGGCACTCGCTGGAGGATGGAGTTTAGGGGTAGCTGACCCCTCACCCTGCCTCAGTTTCCCCAGACCTTGCCCAGCCTGTAGTTCTCTGCTGCTCCTGTTTTTCCTGGAGCTGTCCCAGCTCAGGACCGAAGCAAAGGGTCAGAGCCAGGAGCTGCACAGGCCCCGCACCACACGCTGCACCAGCAGCTGGGGGTTTGCAGCAGCGGGGAGGCACAGGATGAGGCCCAGCTGTTGGCAAGGGGATTTTTTCCACCGTTACAATGCCAGTATTATCCCGGCAAGGGAAAATTCCTACCGGGATGAGCAGGAGCTGGGGGTATGGCACCATCCCAGCAGGGCAAAGCAGTGGGCAAAGGCAGGACGTGCCCCACTGCATTCCCTATCCCAGCAAACCCTCTCCCCTGGGGGGCTGTTGATGCTTCAGTCTCCATCTGCTCTCCCTGGGGACGCCCCCGCCCCACCCCGGCCTCCACCTGCNCACCGTTGCCACGGCAATCGCGGTCCAGACCCCACAGGTGCTGGGCTCTGCACACGTGTCCAAACATGACGCATTCATGCACCCCCCCCTCACCCCCGCATCCCACCGGCCCCCACCCCCGGGGCCCCCCCTGCCATCCCCTCCNAGCCCGGAGGTGGCGAAGGCCGCGTCGATGCCGTCCCCGATGTCTCGCATGTCCTCCAGCGCGATGGTGAACTGCGCCAGAGTCCTCACCATCTGCAGCATGCGGGTCCCGGGGGTCGGTCCGTCCCACGCGGCCCAAGGAATCGCACCGAAATTCCCTCTGTATCTCCCTATCTCTATCCCCAGGTGTCCGCCCGAGCCGGAACGCTGCGCCGGGATGCGGCGGGGAGGGGAATAAAAGCGAGGCGCTATTTATATCGCCGGGGTTCGGTGTGGATGTGGAACTACGGGGATGTATAAAAAGCGCTCCCGCAGAGCGGCTGCGGGGTGCGAGGCTGCGCCTGCGTCCGTGGCGACGCCGGGGTCCCCGGGCCCGCAGCTGCCCAGGCACGGGCGGGAGGCAGCGGTGGGAGCGCGGGAGGCAGAGCCGTGCCCACACAGACACGCGCGGATGCGGGCAGGGCCAGATCCTGCCGGGGGATGCTGCTGGAAAGGCTTTGCCCAGGGAGGATGCTGGGGGTGGGGTGCGGGGACCTGATGCTTTCTCGGGGCGTGTGATTTTTGGGGAGGAGGGGGGATGCACGGATGGCGTTGGGGTGCTCAGCATCCTAAGGGACTCCATCCCTGCCAATCTCCCCCTCCCTGACCTTGCAGACAGGGAAACTGAGGCACACCCCCCTTTCCCCCGCGGCATCATCACCTCAGCACCCACATCCCTGCTGGCCGGGTGATGCATCCTGCCCAGATCTGTTTGTAACGCTCCCCTCCTGCTTCGTTAATTAAATCTAATTAGCTGCTCACCCCGTTTCCACAGCAACGGCGTGCAGCAGGGCTGCATCCTCCCGTTGCAGCCAGTAAATTTCCTCTTGGAAATGAGGATGATGAGCATCCCACCCCGGGAAAGGTGCGTAGCAGAGAACGGACCACTCGGGGCATGTCATGAGAGCCGCAGCAGCTGTCGGGGCATGCAGGGATCAGGGAAGAGGGACAGCTAATTGCCACCAGGTAACGAGGCTGTTTGCAAGGCAGCAGCTCCTGCTCCTGCAACTGCAGTGCCCTGGTCACCCCAGCTGTTGGAATGCTGGGTTGATCTGGTTTGCAGTCCCAGATCTGTTTGGGTTGCAGTCCTGAGCTCTTCTGGGATCTAATCTCAGACCCGTTTCTGATATAATCTCAGATTCCTTTAGGCTGCCATCCTAGAACCATTTTTGTTGCAAGCTTGGATCCATCTGCGTTGCAGTCTCAGAGCCATCAGGATTGAAATCCCGGGCTGTTCTGAGTTCCAGTCCCAGATCCGTTTTGGTGGTAATCCCAGACACATTTGGGCTGCAATCCCAAACCCATCTCAGTTGCAATCCTGGGCATATCTGCATTGCAATCCAGGATCCACCAGGGATACAACCCTGGGCTCTGCTAGAATCCAACTGCAAACCTGCTTCTGTTGCAATACCAGATTTATTTGGGTTCCAATCCCAGAACAACATGGGTTGCAAATCTAGGTCCATCTGCGTTCCAGTTCCAGACCCTTCCCTTTGCAATCCTGGGTGCTTTTGGGTTGTAATCCCAAACCCACCTGGTTTGCAACCCCAGATCCACCTGGATTGCAAATCCAGGCCCAACTGGGCTGCAGCACTCGGGGCTGCGATCCCAGACCCACTTGGTTCACAATCCTGGGCCCATTTGGGTTCCAGTCCCAGACCCATCTGGCTGTAATCCCAAACCCATTCCTTTGCAATTCCAGACCCATTTGGGTTGCAATCACAGACCCACCAGGGATTCAAACCCGGGTGCAACCGCATTGCAGTCCCCAATCCATCTGTGCTGTAGTCCCAATCCCATTCCTTTTGCAATCCCAACCTCATTCCTGTTGCAATCCCAGACCCAACAGAGAAGCAAACCTGGGTCCATCTGCATTGCAATGCCACATCCATTTGGGCTGCAATCCCAGAACCATTCCTGTTGGAATCCTGGACCCACCTGGCTCGCAGTTTTGGACCCGTTCGGGCTGTAACTCCCGATCCATCTGGGTTGCAATCTCAAAGCCATTCCTGCGGCAATCCCGGGCCCATCAGGAATGCAAACCCAGGTCCACCTGCACTGCAGCCCCGGCTTCATTTGGGTTGCAATCCCAGCCCCATTCCTGCTGCAAGCCCAGACCCACCGGGGACGCAAACCTGGGTCCAAACGCATTGCAATCCCCAATCCCTCTGGTCTGCAATCCCAATCCCATTCCCCTGGCAATCCCAGCCCCGCTCCTGCTGCGGTCCCGGCCCTGGTTCAGCCCCGGCGCTGCCGCGCTGCCCCGGCGGCTCCGCCCGCAGCAACGCCCCGAGCCCTCCCCCGGGACCGCCCGAACCGGGGCGAGCAGGGCGATCCCCCCATCCCGGGAAGGCCCTTCCCACTCCCTGAACGCCACCCTGGGATCAATCCCTTCATCCAGCCCAGCGTCTCCCCGCGGGAGCGCTGCACGGAGACTCCCCGGTGTCCGCTGGAGAGGCTGCGCTTTCCTCCCGGGGGTTTGGAATCCCGCCCCAAACCCACCCAGTCCCTCGGGATGAGGCACGGGAGGGAGGACGGCTGGAGAAGGGTTAAGGCCGTCCTGCCTGGCGCAGGGCAGAAGGAGCCAGGCCGGATCCCGCTGTGCTTTCGGGGGCCCGGTGGGGGTCACCTCTCCATCACCCAGGGAAGCAAACTCCGGAGCGCTGCCGGCCAGCCGAGCCCGGACCCCCCTGCAAGCGGCCCGCAGCCCACAGGAAATTCCTGGGAGTGTTTGGCCACTCCAACAGCGCTGCCTATTTTTAGGGCTGTCTAAAATATGAGCCGGTTATTTTTAGCAGCGCGGCTCTTTGTAAACACCTTTAGATTTCCTTTCAGACCAGCCCCTGTTGTTTTTTTTTTTCCCAACCTGGGTGTTTCCTCCCCCAAAACCCCAAACCTTCCTGGGAAAAGCATGCCAGTTCCTTGGGATGGAGCCAAGGGACTCATCCCCCATCCCAAAGGCTTGTGCCAGTGT
Source organism: Oriolus oriolus (assembly GCA_013400235.1). NCBI lineage: Eukaryota > Metazoa > Chordata > Aves > Passeriformes > Corvidae > Oriolus > Oriolus oriolus. The sequence continues at coordinate 599,854 of VXBT01007926.1, forward strand.
GGCAAAATGCTCCTGAAAACCTAAAGATGGAGCGGATCTGGCACCGGGGGTTTGGGAGTGATTCAGCAGCACCCCAAACCTGAGATGGGGGGCGAAGGAAAGGGCTTTTCCTCCAGCTTTTCCCTCTGACACTGGAAATACAACCCTGAAGAAGGATGGGAACTCTCCCATCTTGATTTATTTTATTTTTTAATTAGGCTCAGGGTGCAACCCCATCATTTTGCTTTCCCCTGCACAGGAATATTGATGCAGGAGGAGCTTGAGCATCCCCAGGGATTTTCAAACCTCCTAAAATATTTGGAAAAGGCCATGGCATATTGTGTCCTGCCTCCACCCCCACAAACAAAGAGGCATCGATGGGGGAAAGTCCTAAAACATCCATTTTTTAAACAAACAAAGGCCAAAGGGAGAGTAGGAATGTACATTCCAGGAGGAATCACAGCCATCACACAAATCCTGGCCCTTGAGCCCGGGCTGAGGCCGTGCACACATCAGGGCATGGCATGATGATGTTTTCAGCCACGTTGAGGACTCCCCCCACCCTCCCAAATCCTGGGAATTTGGTCAGTGTGGGAGGGTGTTGCTCGTGCTGTCACCACCCGGCTGGGATGCTAAAATCACATCCCATGGGAAGGAGGATCTCTGTATCCCCAGACATCATCCCAAAATTCCCTTCCCACAGCACTCTGTGTTTCTCCCTTTCATTGGTGTAATGAGTTGTGCCAGGACCCAGCCCTACCCTGAGTGAGCTGCAGCAGGGATTTTGTCCCCGAGACCCTGCTCTGGGGCAAAAATATCCAGATTTAAG
>VXBT01007926.1:604380-614457 GCA_013400235.1 Oriolus oriolus
CGATCAAGGGACGAGTTCCCTCTCCGCTCACCGAGGCTCTGAGCCATCTACATCCCATCTCACCGGGCTTTTGGGCAACCCAAAAGAAATCACAAGGACCAGACCCGATCCCCTACCGCTACCGACGGTGTTTCTGCCGAGGGGTCAGGATGAAACTCTTCCAAAAAAAAAAAAAGCAAGAAGAAGGATGCCAAATCAGGGCAGGCCGGCGAGTCTGCTGCTACTCCAGCTAAAAAAAGCAGGAAACCATATCCCAGGCTCGGAGATGCCAATCTTCCCATGCAAACAACTCCCTTTTTGTTTTTTTTGGAGAGTATCGGAGGGCTCGGGAACAAGCAGTCACAAATAGCAACTCCACGGCACCACCAAGGAAACCTTCTCCAGCCCTGGGGACCATGCAGGGATGCTGGTGGCCCCACGGCAGCATGGTGGCTGCTCCAGGGGGGACCTGGTGGTGGCTGTCCCCTCACTGGGGTGGTGACTCCTCCAGAGGAAACCTGGTGGGGGATCCTACCACAGGTGTCCTTTTCCCAGCACATCCGTGCAGGAATGTCCTGGTGGGGTTCACTGGTGTCCTGGATGCCACTGGTGGGGTGGAAGGTGGTGGTGACCATCTCCTGGCTCCCGAAAAGGGACATGCCTGGTGTCTGTGGGACAGCGCGGGACACGGGGGTCACACAAGCCCAGCACTGGCTTCCATCAGTCCTTCCACCGCTCGGATTAAAGGGATTTGACTCAAAACACCCTATACAAGGTACAGGGGAGCACCAGGCTTGGGGACAGCCCCCAGCTGCACCCAGGAATGGTGGTCACGAGGGCAGGAGCTGGGCAGACTGGGATCAGCCTCCTGTCCCCCGGAAGCTGAGCAGCTCCAAAGGGAATTTGCACAAAGAGTGAGTTACTGGAATATTTTTACCCAGATGCTGATTTTCGTTCTCCCTCCCATTGGCCGGGCCACAGTTCCCAAAGAACCAAAAGCAAACACACTATTTTTAGAGAAGAGTTCATTTACTGGAGCCATTCCCTTTGAAATTCCTCACTCATCCTCTCCATGGAAACCAAGGGAGTCCGGAGAAACAGCCCCACCGGGACCAACCATCAGAGCTTTAAAGAGAGCCACGTTGAGGAACAGGGGGTGGAAGTGGCTGATTTTCTTTCACTGGACACATCCAGGCCTGGAAGCACCATGGTGGAAATGGCAACAGTTTTGTTTAAGTGGGCTCTGCCTGTGCAAGCTGGGCTTGATGCCCTCAGGAGGAGACATCCTGGAAGATGGACCATGTTCTCTTGGAATATCATGCCTGGATGGCGTGTGGGGACTGTTGTCTTGGATGGGTGGTGAGAATGGGTGGAGAGGGATGGCTGGATGGGAGCATGGACATGGGTGGAGGTTGATGGGGATGGGAGGAGATAGATGGAGATGGGTGGATGGAGATGGATGGATGGATGGATAGATGGACAGATGGATGGATGGATGGATGGATGGATGGATGGATGGATGGACGGACGGACGGATGGATGGATGGATGGATGGATGGATGGATGGATGGATGGACGGATGGATGGGAGGATGGGAGTCTCTTTCCCTGTTTTCCAGGGCATGCCCTGAGAGAAGAGGAAACTGTACTGGCCAAACCCCAGCGCTGCCTTGCTGCACCTTCCCTTCGTGTGAGGGCACCTCCTTCTCCATCCTGGATTTAGGAGAAGTCCCTGGTGCAGCTGTGAAGCTGTGGGATGCCCCATGGGACCTGCTGTGACCAGGTGAGGGAGCTCAGCAGTGAACTCACAGCAAGGGGAGACCCCAGCACGTCACCTCTCTGGACACTCCCATCACACAGGGATCAATATCCAGGGGAAATCTCCCTCTTCAGAAATACCCCTGGGAAAGGCTCTAAATGAGAGAGTCACGGAATGGTTTGGACCAGATGGCACTTTAGGTTGACCTTGTTCCAACCCCCTACCATGGGCAGGGACACCTCCCACTAGAGCAGGTTGCTCCAAGGCCCATCCAGTCTGGCCTTGAACATTTCCAAGGATCCCGCAGCCCTTGCAATGGTGGATTAAGGCTGCAGGAACAAGCCCTGGGAAGCTTTGAGCTTCCATCCCAGCTGGGTTTGGCAGGAGGTTACCTGGAGGTTACACCTCAGAGAGGCTGACCTGCTGCTTCCCTGGCAAGAGCAGATGGAAGAACGAGGCCACCTCCTCCCAGAAGCTTTGGAGGCATGTGATTTTCCATGGAAGAGCCCAGGCATCCGCGCACAGATGCAGGCAGGATGCAGGCAGGATGCAGGCAGGCTGCCCAGGAATGCAGAGCAATGTACCCACGGGGATGTACAGCCCTGCTCTTTCCCTCTGCATCCAGCTGAGTGCTCTGGGAGCAGCACCTGGATCTATCCTTGCACCCTGGCACCCGGGATCTCCCCACGCTGGGACACAGGTGACACCACTGACCCCTGTGCATCCCTGCACGTGCAGACTGGCACAAGTGACCTCTTCATGCATTCCTGCACCTTTAGACACCCTTGCACCAGCACCAGGGACCTCCCCGTGCACCCCAGGAACATATCCAACCATTAGGGACCTCTCTGTGCATCCCTGGGAATATATCCCAGCTCCAGGGATCTCCCTGTGCATCCCTGGGAATATATCCCAGCTCCAGGGATCTCCCTGTGCATCTCTGGGAATATATCCCAGCTCCAGGGATCTCCCTGTGCATCCCTGGGAATATATCCCAGCTCCAGGGATCTCCCGGTGCATCCCAGGTGCAGGGCTGTGGGTCTCTCCACAGGCTGGAAGTCAAGCTCCTGCCGAGCCCATTCCAGCCTCCCACCCTCGCTGCAGATCCCGGATCCTGCCAAGAGCCTGACCTTTGGATCAGGCAGCCACGGGCCAGGGCCAGCCCCCAGCACCAGCTCAGCCCCGTGCTAACCCTGTCGCTCCAAGGCTGGATCCTGCCCCACACCACCACCACAGGCCTCAAAGGATGCACATCCCACGTGGATCAGCCCCTCTGGTGGAGCTCGCTGCCTAATTCATTAGAGGCTTTTAATTAAAGTGGGGGGGGACAAGGGACAAAGCAGCCCTGTTCAGAGCCCTGGCAGCGAGGAAGGGAAGGGGCAAAAATGGGCAGAGATAAGGGGATTTTTGCACCAGGGAAGAGTCAAAACTGACTCTTGCACCAGGGCAGAATTTAGGGGGAACTCTAAAAGTAAGGAAAGAAAAGAGGCAAAAATGGGCAGAGTTAAGTGAATTTTGGCACCAGGGAAGGAAAGAATGAAAAAATGGGCAAAGATAAGGGATTTTGGCACAGGGGAAGGAAAGAATAAAAATAATGGGCAAAGATAAGGGATTTTGGCAGTGGAGAAAGAAAGAGACAAAAATGGGCAGAGTGAAGGGGATTTGGGCTGGGTCACCCCCCTGGACACGGTGTCTGGCCCCGTGCCATTGATCCCAAGGTCACTCCATGCCACTGACAGGCAGCATCACCCGATTCCAGCCAACTTCTCCACACTCCATCCCACATCCCACCTCTCTGAAGGGCTGCCTGTGTGCCTCAGTTTCCCCCCACTCCAGCATTTCGCTGAGCACGGCGGATCCAGGGACACAAAACCCGGGCAAACCATTGGAGCAGGGAGAGGAGGAAAGCCAAGATTTGCCCATTCCCACCTTTCCCCTGCAGCTGCTTTAATTACAGATTTCCGGCAACACCAAAAAACGAGACAGCTCCCAGCCACGGCCCCAAACCTGGTTTCCATGGAGATTTACGTAAAGGGAATGGAGGGAAACTAAGTCCAAAGATGACAAACTTTAGGAATACATTGCCGGTGCACGGATCCAGCCTTTGAGCTGTCCCCGCAGTGAGGAGGAGCTCCCGGAGGATGAGCTGAGAGGGAGGATGCTGAGGAGGAAAGGGGGTGGTTTACACAAGCGTCCCTGGGAACGTGACCCCGGCGTTTCCCTCCGGGATCCCCCTCCATCCCCAATGGCTTTTCCGGGGTGCGGCCGCCCTGCTCGGGGAGCGGCAGGTGGGGAAGGCAGCGGCCGGGGCGCCGGGGGCTGCGTTCCCACGACTCCTGTGCTCCCCAGAGGTGCTATATTTAAATCAATATTTTCCTGTTTAATCCAACTGCTGCTAAGTCAACAAACACAGCATGACAGCGAACGTACCTAATTTTCCGTCCCCAGATGGATTCAGCCATGGAGGGAAGAAAGATCCAAGGGGTTGCCAGTCTGGCATCCTGCTCATACTTTCACTGAGCAGCAAATGGACCCTGAATCCATCCCAAATGCATCCTGGCTTGGTGCTAGGCTGTATGGGGCTGCACATGGATGTACACACATGTGCTTGTGTGTGCTGCCCACTCCAGCAGCTTTTGGGACACTGGAAGCAGGAAAAAGCCTTCATCTTGAGTTTTGGGGTTTTTTTTGCCCACTGGATCCGCCAGAGCGGGACGTGATGCTAACGACCCCAGAGGAATTAAAAGCCTGGTGTCCATCATCAGGCCCGGGGAGAAGGAGTTCTTCTGCACCCAGGATGGCTTGGATGGCTCCAGCCCCATGGAGAATTGCTGGAAAGCACCCAGGACAAACAGTGCTGCCCCCGAGGGAGAACAGCATGTTACCTCTCTGGGCGGGATGTGCCAGATGCACCTCTGCCAAAGCCACCACCAAACCATGGGAGCTGGGAAAATATCCTGGGGAAATGATGCTGCAGGGATACTCAACCCCAAGAGAGTATCTTGGGGGTGAAAAATTTTGGGAGAGAATATTTTGAGGGAGCATCACCCCACAGGTGCCCGACCCCATTATTAATCCCTTCCCAGTACAGTCTGCTGGAGATGGACACCAGGATGGACAGACCATCACATGATATGGGATGGATGCTCCCACCCCCCAAAATTCCCAAGTGGAGACGACTATTTCCCCACACAGACTCACAACCTCGCAACACTGGCCCTTTCCATTGAGTTAGGGAGGGGGAAAAAATCTAAAAGTAAAAAATAAAGCTTCTTTCTTCTCTGCTGGTCAGGGAGCACATAAATCCCTGTTCCCAGCCAGCCATCCCAGTGCCAAGTTACATCCGGTCCTCGGTGCTCTCACTTCGAATTAAAGCAACACCCTTGCAGGGCTTGGTCCCCCTCCGCCCCCCCAGGCAAAGCTGGTGCCATCTGAAATAAAACATCCCAGCTCCACCATCCAATAAATCAAAAGGAGAAATAAAAATCCTGGTTTCAGTTAGGATATGGCTGGAGCACAAAGAAATCCCAAGGCAGGAGAGAGATTTGAAGATACAGCTGTGGTGTTGCCCTTAAAAGGGAAAATTCGCACCCTCTTCCCCAGGGCTGGAGGGTTCAGGCAAGGTGAGGAGCAGCATCCTCAGGGTCTGCTTCCACAGGGGGGGCCCATCCACCTGAGGAGATGCTCGGCCAAACAGGGCTCCCAGTTGGTAAAAATCCACCCAAAATCATCCCAAAGCTGGGATCAGACCAGGGCTGGGGGTGTATCAGGGTGTGGGGTCAGCAGAGCATCCCTGATATCGGGGCCATCAGGAACCGGCCCCAGGACACCACAGGGAGCTCCCTGAGGAAGAAATATCTCCCTATAAATTATTAAAATAAACCATATATTATATCAACTAAACATATTAATTATTTAGAAATGCCACTGGGTGCACAGCCTCCTCTTGGGGACCTGCCAGTGTCCCCAAGGTGGCACCAGCCAAAGCTCCAGGAGGTTCCTCATTAACCCATTTTAATTATAACGCTCGATGGTTCCATAGCACTTTTCAACCCATGATCTGAGAAGACAAAAAACTAACGGTAAAGTGGTCCATCAGGCAAAAAATGCTGCCAAATTCACCCCAAATTCAGCCAAAACACCCCCAAGGATGTTTCACACTGTTTCCAAGAGCTCCCTGTTCTCGGCCACCAATGGTTGTTGTCTGGCAGTGGGGACAACAACAGGAGAAGGAGCTGGATGGGGAGCAGAAATCCCTGGAGAATATCTTGAGGGGAATGATGCCGCAGGGATGAAGGATTCCAAGATAATAACCTGGGGGAATGACGCTGTGGGGATGCCAGACCCCAGGAGAACATCCTGGGGGGTGACGCTGCAGGGATGCTGGATCCTACGAGAATATCCTGGGGGGAGGATGCTGCAGGGATCTGGATTTTGGGAGGATCCAAAGAAAACCAGCCTTGATCCACGTGGCTCTGCCCCGGCCAGCAAGGGTTACGCGGCCGGGCTCAGCCTGGGCACTTCACGCTTGGCTGCCGGCGGCTGCTGGAAGGGAATGGTCCAGCCCATCCTCTTAACTCGGCATCGGAGCAGGGGGAGAGAGCCCTGCCAGCATCATTCCTGCGAGCTCTCGGCAGATCCCCCGCGGGAACGGGTATTTCTGGGCTTCTCCCAGAGCTATTAAAAGCCCCGTGGGTGCTGGCACTGCCGTGCCGCAGCAGGAGGTGATGCTTCCAAGCCCTTCCCGGCACAAACACCCGGAGTGATGGGAACCAAAGCCTGTGTTCAAACAACAGCCAGGGGGCTGGCAATGCCAAAAACCCATCCCAGGAAACATCCCAAAGCACGCAAGTGCGCCTCAGGGCGAGCAGAGCACCTTTGCATGCCCCAGACTGCACCAATTCTTCCCCACACAGGATCAAACTTTTGCCTATCGATCAAATTATTCAGTGCATGCACAAAAATATTTTTCCCCCTTTTTCCCACCCACCAGCATGGCAATGCTCATGATCCCAAGCAGAGGGATGGCAGTTTTTTGCAGGGGGAAAATGCAGATTTGCTCAATAAGGAGTATAACATCAGGAATCCCAAGCAGAAGGATTGTTTAAGCCTTCCCAGCCAAGGAAAAGGCAACTTTTGGTTCAGCATCTCAGGGATGGTCCATTTATCAGGACCTTACATAGCATCATTGAGAGATGTTATATATAAACATAAAATAAAAAAATATATCTATTTATAAAACCCTCTTCCACCAAAATCTGGTGCTATTTAACCTGAAAACTGCTTTTTTTCCCATCCAAAAATCACTTTTTTATCAGGGAGGTTGCTCCAACAAACAAGAGCTCATCCCCTGGGGACCCCCGGAAAGGGCTGGGAGGGCTCTTGGCCATCCAGCAGTGCCTCTGCAGATGGGAATTTGTCCACCACGAGGGACACGTGACAGACCCGCAAGGCCACCAAAGCTTTGGATGGGTCACGTACCCTGTGAAACAAAGGTGCTTTTAGGATGGATGGGCACTTACCACCTGTGGCTTGGTCCTGGGGCCGTGTTCGTCGGGCAGCCGCGAGCACCGGGGCAGCCGGGGCGGTGGGGCAGCGGGTGGTGAGCGGGGTCCGTCCCCAGGACTGGGGGACGTGTCACCTGAGTTGAGGGCCAGCATGTACCGCTTGGTGACATCCTCCAGCGAAGGAGGCTGGAGGGTTGGGAAGGATTTTCCAGGTGAGCGGCCGGCAGCCGGCGCAGGGAGGTGGCCGTGGTGGCCGGAGGGGACGAGCGGCTCGGGGACGGTGATGGGGACAAAGGTGGCGGGCTCGCTGGTGTGACGGACGTGCTTGGTGGGCGGGCGGCTCTTGGCAAGGACGGCGGGCGCCGGGGGCGGCTGGTTCTCCTGGTGAGCCGCGCGGTTGGAGCGCTTCTTGGAGCTGCGGCGGGCGATGCGAGGGGACAGCACGTCGGCCAGCTTGGGGTCGAAGCCGTAGCCGCGGCTGGTGCCCGGTGCTGCCGGCTGTGCCGAGAGGATGGGCTCGCTGCTGGACGGGGGGATGCTGGGCTCCAGCTCGCTGATGGCCTCGCCGGGACCCTCGAAGGCGCCGGCCGCCAGCTCGCCACGGCGGCTGGGGTCGCTCAGCGACTTCTTCTTGATGGTCTTGCCATTGGCCTTGTCATCGCCCAGCTTGGCCATGGCGCCGGGCTGGCTGACGATGGTGCGGATGAGGCTGCTGTAGTCGCGGGGCCCATCGCTGCCCAGGGACAGGTCGCTGCCCGCGCTGCCCGCGCTGCCCGCGATGGCGGCGGGCTGGGGGATGCCCACCTTGGCGCTCAGCGAGCCCAGCAGGTTGCTGTCAACGGAGAAATTCTTCGCCTCCTCCGCCACCGAGCATCTCCGGTGAGGCATGGGGTCGCTGAGGGAGCGGTAGGGCTCGGTGCCACCCTCGCTGCCGCCCTCCATCCCACTGGTGCCCGCTGACGGGAACTTACGTCGGCGCCGCAGGCTGCCGGGGGTGCTCGGCGTCTCGGCTTTGCCAGCTGGGAGGTCTTCGACCGCCGCCGTCGGGTGAGCGGGCAGTGGCGTTTCGGAGTCACCAGCTGCCGGCCCGGCACTGGGCAGCATCCAGGCGTCCACAGCTTCACGCAGGCCTTGGAAGGGGATCCCCATGGGCTCCGGCTCCGTGACGATGCCCTCGTCCGTCACGCTCGACTCGTGACCTGACAGCTCCTCCACGGATTTACTGCAAGCGAGGTTCTCCTCCGACTCCACGTCCTTCAAACACCGTGTGCTCTCCACCTGACCCCGAAGGGCTGCGTCTGTCGTCCCCATCGGTGCCACCACCTCAGCACCCTCCACACCTCCGCTGTCCTTCCGCTCGGCGGCAAAGCCGTAGTCCTGCTGGGAACCCATCCTGCTGATCTTCTCAAACACCTGCCTCGCCTCCTGGATGTACTGGTCCTGGATGACCATGGGGAGAGGATCCTCATCCCGCTGCTGTCCCCCATCCGGAGCCACCTGGTCCTGGCTCTCAGTAGAGGCCAGGAGGAGCTCGGAGGAGCTCTGCTTCATGGCACTCTGTAGGAAAAGCCGCCGCGTCCCGGATTTTTCGGAGCAGGTGAAGGACTTGGCGCGACGTAAAGTAGCCGTTAGGTCCTTGAGCGTTGGCCGCTCGCCCGGCGCCCAGCGGTTTTGGGGATGAGTGGCACCGCAGCTGCCTGGGGAGGGGCTGGCAACGCTGGAGCATCCGTCGGAGCCCACGTCAAGGCCGATCCTCACCCCTTTCTTCTTCACCTTCAGCTCTGAGAGGTCTGATTTGAGGAAGCTCAGGAGCGTCAGGGTCTCGGTGGCAATGTCGGGGTTGGACAAGGACTTGCGGTGCTTGGCCCGCTCCCCTTCCAGCCCTGGCTGGTGCAGGCTCTCGCTGCCATAGTCCGGTTTTGCCTTGGCCACGCTCTGGGGCAGCTTGGGGCGGACACGAACCCCCGGCTGTCCCCACGCCAGGCCATCGCTGGCCCCGAAACTGGGCGATCGATAGATACCATAACCTGCCTGGAGAGTCCGTCCTTGGCTGGGCCAACAGATCCCAAACTGCTCCTCTTCCTTCAGCGTCTCCGTGCTGGAATAGCGACTGCTGCTGCGTGACCCGCCGGGGCTGCCGAAGGGCAGGATGTTCACCTTGGAGACGCGGGCCACCATGGGCAGCGGGTGGCGGGGGACCACCCTAGTGCAGCCTTCGGCCTCGGCATCGCCATCCGCCGTGCCCTCCTTCTTCTTCCGCGCGGCGCGGGGCCGGTGGGCAGCGCTCTGCCCTTCGCCTTCGCTGCCCGATGAGGCGCGGGGAGAACGGGCCGCCGCGGCTTCATCGTCCCCGTTGGAGCGGGGCGATGGGGAGGAGGAGGGTGGTTGCGGTCGAGTCGAGTTATGCCAGGAATGCGGGCCGGGCTCCGGCGGAGCTCCGCGGGGAGAGCGGAGCGCCGGGTGCGGGACGCGGCTGCGGGGCGGAGGCGGCGGGGGAGCTCCGCGGGCGCTCCCGCTCCCACTCCCGCTCCCGTTCCCCATCCCATTCCCGGTCGCCCCCGTCGGCTGCCGGCAGCTTTCCCCGAAGAGTTTCCGCATCGCCGGGACGCTGGGCCAGCGCGGCGGCTCCGCGTTTAACCCCGGGCCCGGCGGCGACGGCGGCGGCGGCGGGGGCGGCGGTGGAGCCGGGGACGGCGGCTGAGCCCCGGCATGAACCGGGCCCGTCGGCTCCGGCTCGGTGAAACGAAGCGAAAGCTGCCGTACCGACGGGGCCAGGCTGCCAAAAGCCCGGCCCGGTTGTTGCTCCGCGATCGGCGCTGAAACTTTCCTACCT
>VXBT01007926.1:614495-624678 GCA_013400235.1 Oriolus oriolus
TTGGCTTTTCCTCCTCCCTCACCCCCTGCTTTTTTATTTGTTGCATTCAAATAAACTTTCCTCCCCGGAGGCGGGGTTTGCTTCTGCAGAGGGGGAGGGTTGAAGTTTTGCTCCCTTTAAAAAAAATTATTTATTTAATTTTTCTTTTTTTCTTTTTTTCGGAGGGGAGGGGGGGAGAGGAAGGCGGCTTTAGAGCTGCCCTCTCGCTCCTAGGCTAAGCAGGAGCACCTCACGCCCCTCTGTATCTTTCACCCCCCTCTGGTATCCTTCATCACCCCCTGCATCCTTTCTTCCACACCCCCCCGTGCCCAGCATCCTTCATCCCGCTTCCCTTTTATAAAGGGGCTTATAAAAAAGTGGGAGAGCAACTTTTTACATGGGCAGATAGCGATAGGATGAGGGGCGACAGCTTTAAACTAAAATAGGGGAGATTTAAATGGCATATTGGGAAGGAATTCTTCCCTGTGAGGGTGCTGAGGCCCTGGCACAGGGCGCCCAGAGAAGTTGTGGCTGCCCCTGGATCCCTGGCAGTGTCCAAGGCCAGGCTGGATGGGGCTTGGAGCAACCTGGGACAGTGGAAGGTGTCCTTGCCCATGGCAGGGTGTTGGAATTAGATGGTCTTCCCTCCCAACCCAAACCAGTCTGGGATTCCCTCCATCCATTCCCAGCTTTTTCTTTTTAGGGGGAAACAGGATAAATAATCAAATATGTGGGTGCCAGACAGAGATTCTTCTCATTTCAGCGGATTTCTCCAGACCCTGCTTTGCAGCTCATTCCAGGGAAGAGAGAACACCTTGTTCCCAACTTGCAAAGCTCTCCAGCAAAGCACTGCCCCGTGAACAGACTTTCTCGTGGGTTTTCAGCATCGCTTGTCAGCACTTGCTATTTGCAGCCCATAACCCTTTTTTCCCCCAAGACAGCAGATTTATCGCTGGGGATGTGAAAAATGAAGGTGACTGGCATGGCTGGTGGGTGAGCTGTGGCCTTGGCAGCACGGATGGGGCTGGAGAGGTGTCCTGGCCATGTAGAGGATGTTGCTGGCTCTGACCCCGAGGCACAAAAACACTGGAAAAAAAAAAAATCCAACACCTCCTGTAAATGCATTTTTCAGGACCTAAAAAGCGCCTGCAGCGATGCCGTGAGATGCTCCGCCCTAGCAAGTATTCCTTCCCTGGCTCTCCCTTCCCACCCTCCGCCCTGCTTCCCTGCTTCCCCCAGGCCTGGGTGTCTCCTGGATGCAAGGATGACGTGCCCATGATGTCCCCCCCAGCTGGCATTTTGGGAAGAGCCGTGTATTTCATCCCCGCTCGATGCCGTAGGAGCTGTTCCTCAGCTGCTGGCTTTGAGCACCTCGCAAGCAAAAGAGATCTGTCAAAGCGTTCACCCCATTTCTGAGGGATCCCATTATTCCCATCACCCTGGCTTCTGGGCCTGGTGGTGCCATGGGAATTGCTGACAGGACCCCAAGGCTGGGCAGGACATGGTGAGACCCAAAGAGAGCTCTGTGTGTCCCCTACTCCTGAAAACATTCCAAATTAGCGATTCCAGTATCAGGAACGTCATCCTGAGGCTGCTGGATGTCACCACCCTAGCCTATGCAGCCCCTGCAGCCACCACCAGACTTTTGGGAAGGTGATTAATTATTTTTCCCCCGTCAGAGTTTTATTGTGGTTCGATATTTTCGGCCACCTCGTCCCATGGGTCCTATCCAGGCACTGGGTGCAGTGATGGTGCAGGACTCCTCCCTCTCTCCCCAGAGCCAGGTGGACACCCACGGATCAGCTGGATTTCTCCAAATCTAAATATTTTGCGCCCTCTCCTGGGTCCGGATGGCGTGGCCCGGCCCTCCCACCCCGTCACCTTCCGTCTGGGAAGGGACGGGGACATCAGGCTGGGGTTGTCCCTCCAGCCACTGCTCTCGCAGCCCCCCAGCGTTTTGCCCTTCCATTGCAGGACCCCAAAGATGTATCAGAGGGGATTTTGGAGTGGATGAGCTCAGGCCAAGGCAAAGCACAGGGCTGCCTTTGCCTCCTCCGTCACATTCTGTGCCCGACCCAGAGTCACTGTCACCATCAGGACAGGGACACAGCTCCTGCAAAACCAGGTGGTTTGAGCTAATGCGGCTGCAGGATCCCTCTCTGTCCCAGCCCAGCCATGATGCTGAGATCTCTGAGCATCATCCAAGAGCCCGTGACCATTCTGGCCACCCTCCTCATCCTCGTGACAGCAAGGAGCCACACTGGGACTGCCAGCACTGGATGCTGGTGAGGTCCTTGGGGGGCCAGGTGCCTGAGGAGGACACCGTGTACCTGCAGGGAGCAAGTCAGGATGGAGCTGCATGCTTGGCCAGCTGCAGGCAGCCAAGCTGGTGAGGTGCTCAACCCTGGAGATTTGAAGCAAATTACTTAAATCCACTCAGAGGTGATTAATATAAGCAGACATGGAAAATGCAGTTATCCACGTATATATTTATATATATACACTGTGTAGATACATATATTGTGTTCAGGCAGAGAATTTCTGCACTGCAGAGCCTGTGCTGGGCCACAAACCTCCCTCTGCTGGGATGTATTCTATGTCTGTACATACAGTGGGTGTATACACCCATCTGAGAAAGAGCAGGGAGTTAATTCTATACATCCTATATGTTAGAGAAGGCTCGCAGAGCGATGAGTGCTGCATCCACCTCGCAAGTCCCTCCTTGCTGGGGGAGAGCAGCATCCCAACAGAGGCTGTGGGAGCAAAACTCAATCCCCAACCCTGTGGAGAGGCCAAGCCGGCTGTGGGACGTGCGGTGACGTGGATGAGGACACTGAGTAGCTCTCTGTGGCATGGGTCTCCCAACTCCAGGCATTGTGTCGGGGTGTGCTGGCTCTGATTGTGGTGGATCCTGGTTAGGAGGTGACAGCAGGGCACCAGGTTGGGCCAGATTTGGGGTGCTGGGCTGAGCAGGGAGCTGGATGCAGATGAAGGTCCCCAGGCAGGTGGCAATGCTGCTGGCTTGTGCCTAACCCAGCCCATGGTCACAGCTTCAGTGGGAGATCCAGCATGGGTGTTCCAGCTGCCCTTCTGTCCCCTTTCCCTGTTCTCAGTTCATCCAGGGGTGCTTCTCCACCATTTTGCAGCACCAGCAGTACCAGAGAGCCTGTGTCTCTTGCTGGTGTGGCCTCATTCTGGGCACTGGGGGATAGGGATGTCCCAGCGTCACACAAAAACCATCCGTGACGCTGACCTTGAGCTGGAGACACACATGGCCCCAAGGCATGGGCTGAACCAAACCCTCCCCAGCCTTTGTATGCTGTCCCCATCGGGGAGTTTGTAATTGAGGACAGGGAGAAATCATTCCCCAGCAGTTCATCCTGAGCCAGGAATGTGTCCTTCATGATCCCATCTTGTTCTCCACGGTCCCAGCGGATTTTTATTGCATCGGTGGCTTGACCACCAAGGTGCTGAGCCGCTCCAAGTGAGCAACCGAGCTAGGGAGAGGACACTGGATCTGTGATGGGGCTCATACTGCACCACTGCAGGCTGGAGGTGGGCTGAAAGTGCTGAAAGCTTGGGACATGCCATCCTCCTGTCCTCCAGCATGTCTCCATTGAAGCCATCTCTGCTCCGCGGAGCTTAGAGCTGAAATTGCTCCGTGCCTCGGTGGCCCCGAGGTGGCCCTGTCCTCGCCTAGGAGCCGTAGGTGATGCAGTGGTCGTGCCGCCACTTGGAGCTCACCTTGTCGAGGAGGTAGCGGGTGCTCTCGCGGAACTTGCGCTGGGTGAAGTAGAAGAGGATGGGGTCGAGGACGCTGTTCATGCTGGCGAAGGGCCGCGTGCACTTGTAGGCGATGGCGAAGGCCTCTAGGGCCGGGCAGGGCAGGGTGGGCGAGGAGCGGACGATCAGGTAGATGGTCTTGGTGAGGTGGAAGGGGAAGAAGCTGATGGAGAAGACGATGACCACGATGATGACCATACGCACGGCTTTGTCCTTCCTCTTGTGCACGGCCAGGCCGATCAGCTCGTCCTTCTGGCACAAGATGCGAGCCATGCTGCAGTAGCAGGCCAGGATGGCCACGAAGGGCAGCAGGAAGCCAGTGAAGGTGAGGGTGATGCCGTAGGGGAAGTAGGCGGCGGAGCGGTCGGGCGGGCTCAGGTCGTAGCAGACGGTGCGGTTCCTCTGCGTGCCGGTGGAGGCGAAGATGAAGGTGGGCAGGCACTGGGCGATGACGATGAACCACACGGCCGCACACACCAGCCACGTCAGCTTCTTGCCCTTCTTCTTGTGCCACGAGGCCAGGGGGTGGCAGATGCCCAGGTAGCGCTGGACGCTGATGCAGGTGAGAAAGAAGATGCTGCTGTGCAGGTTGGTGTAGAACTGGAAGCGCACGAATTTGCAGGTGAAGTCCCCGAAAGGCCAGTAGTCCTTCTGGGTGTAGTTGTAGATGAGGAGCGGCAGGGAGCAGACGTAGAGCAGGTCAGCCACGGCCAGGTTCAGCATGTAGATCATGGTGCGGCTCAGCGCCTTCCGCGCCAGCCAGATCTGCCCGATGACCACGGCGTTCAAGGGCAGCCCCACCACGAACACCACCGAGTACACCAGGGGCAGCAGGACCTGCTTGAACTCCTCGTGGTAGGTGCACGAGTTCCTCGCCGGGCTCACGAGGGCTGTCAGGTTGGCCATGCTGGTGTTCCCACCCGTCACTGTCCTCTCTGCTGGCGTGGCCTTTCCACAGCACCTGTGAATGTCAGAGGGGACAGCTGGTGACTCGTCTGCATGGTGTCACATACGCCTGCGCAGGATGAACCTGGACCAGCGTTCTGTGGGTTGGGGCAGCCCCCAGTATCCACACAGGCTGGGGGATGAAGGGATGGAGAGCAGTCCTGAGGAGGATTTGGGGCTGTTGGTGAATAACGCGCAGTCATGTACAACCCCCTGTGCCCTGGGCTGATCCCCCAGAGTGGGCAGCAGGGGAAGGGGGAGATTCTGCCCCTCTGCCCCTGTGCTCAGGTGAGACCCCACCTGCAGAGCTGCCCCAGCCCTGGGGACACAGCAGGAGGGCATGGAGCGGCTGGAGCAATTCCAGAGGAGGCCCCGGAGCTGCTCCCAGGGCTGGAGCACCTCTGCCCTGGAGCCAGGCTGGGAGAGTTGGGCTACCCAGAGCTGTGACATCCCTGGAAATGTCCAAGGCCAGGTTGGACAGGGCTTGGAGCAGCCTGGGCTAGTGGAAGGTGTCCCTGCCCATGGCAGGGGGTTGGAATGAACCTTTAAGGTCCCTTCCAACCCAGACCCTCCTGTGATTCCGTGATTCGAAGCCACAGTGATGGATTTAGGGGTCTCACAAGAAGATGAACGTGGAATGAGCGGGACTGCACAGGGCTGCACACAGGACAGCGTGGTAGCCACACTTGCCCCCATCCCAGCTCCACTTCCCATGACACTTATCCCCCACAGAGAGGTTTGCACAAGGCCAAGCCGCCGTCATCCCCCTCCGGCAGAGGAAATTGCGGCAGGATGCGCCGGTGGCCGCCGGCACGGCTTCCTGCTCCTCTGCAGGGGGTGCCAAAGCCCTGCAGCCAGCCGGGCTCGGTCCGGGAGATGCCGCCCGCACGGGGTGCATCGCGACCCTCGCGGCTGCTGTCACCCGGGAACGGGCACTGGTGACACCGACCCCAGAGCTTTTTCGTTCTGTGGGCTCAGAGAGCCCACCCAGCGTCCCCTGGGCTGCTCTGAGCAGGGGAAGAGGACATCCGCTTTCCCCAGAGGCGGAGAGCAGCGGGACAGACGTGGTCCCACAGCCCGTGAGCCCCCTGGCCCGGCCGTGTCACTGCCAGCATCTCTCGCTGGCCATCATCCCGGGTGCCACCCGCGCCCGGGGTGCAGCCGGAGCCGCTTCTCCTCCCTCCCCTCGTTCCCTGCCCTGCCATCAACATATAGGATGTATAGAATTAACTCCCGCTGCAGCCCTGGCGGGAGGCACGGGGCCAGCCCCCGCTCCCACTGCTGCCCCGGGCACAAACCCGCCTGGGAGCGGATGGCCACGCTGGCTGGGAAGGGGAAACTGAGGCAGGGAGGAGTGCTTGTGCTCCAGCCAGGAGCATGGGGCACGGGGCACCAGGGAGAGACGCACGAGTCCAGCGGCCACCCTGCCAGCTTGTACCACGCCATTTCAGGTGTTTGGGGGTTCCCCGGTCCCCAGAGAACAGTCCTGCCACGGCATCAGTGTTGGGGACACAGTTTTGGGGGTGCTCTGTGCTTGTGAATCAGTCCCCCTGCGGCTGCACCTGCCTCCTATCCCTCGGTACCCCTCTGAGTCCCCCTGCACCCCCATTCACCCCCTCACACCCCACGGAGTCCCTCTGTCACCTCACTGAGCCCTCATCACCCCCCAGCATCCCACTGAGAACCCCACTGCACCCCACTGTCACCCCAGCTCCGGGCAGTCCCGGCACTCACCTCTGCCACCTCTAAGCCAATAAGTGCTCCAGGGCTGTCAACTTCCCTGTCCCTTAGGTCCCCCCAAACCTCCCCCGAGGCCCAAGGTTGGGGCAGCACCCACCCAGCACCCACAGGAACCGCTGCCACCCTCTGTGTGCTCGCAGAGGCACCACCAAGGACGCTGGGGACAAGGCGGCCAGGAAGAGGGATCCGGGGGGACCTGGGAGTGCCTCTTACCTGCTGGAGTGCCCCAGGGTGCCCCAAGGTGCTGGGACCCAGCGCTCTGCCCAGCGCTTGGCACATCCGTGGGTGCTGTGCTCGCCCCATTGAGCAACACTTCCCTTTTCCTCTCAACAGCAGCACCCCGGGCAGACGGGGAACAGAAACCCCGGCAGGGTGGGCACATGGAATGGCTCTGCATGGCACTGCATGGCCGTGGCACGGCACAAATGCCACCAGGGCAGGGGATGCTCCTGCCTGTGGGTGCCAGGATGTGGCTAGCTGAGGCCACCATTGAATTATGTGGTCTTTTCCATAATTTTTTCATTTTTTCCCCTCATTTTTTGGCCCCTTTCCCTAATTTTTGAGTCTTTCCTCTATTTTTGCCTCACTTCCCTCATATTTGGCTCCTTCCAAGTGTGGGCAGATGTTGGGGACAGGGATGTCCCCGGGCCCTGTGGCACCAAGAGGAAGAAGATTCTCCAGTTGTCCAGGTGATGCAGTCAAACAAGGGAAACTGAGGCACAGGCACTGAGTTTGAAGTGAAGCAGTGTGGCCTACACCCCTTTTTAACAGATTTTTTCCCCAAAATACCCCTTGGAGGTGTTTGAAAGGCATTGCTAAGGGCCGTGCCCAAGGCTACATAGGCCTTCAGTTGTGGAGGGCACCAAAAAAAAGGAGGAGCAGCCAAAAGGGCTCCCCCCCAAAAAATGGCAAACAAGGAGAAAAAAACATCTTTGTAAGAGGGAAACAGCACTGAACCCCTCCACTGCTGGGTTTGGAGGGATAGGAAACCTGGAAGAGAGGAGGAAAAATCTCCCCTGATCCCAGGCAAAAGGCAGACACTGGAAAATCCCCATCCCAGCTGCACCCAGGGCCTGCCCATAACCCCCAGTCACAGTCTGCCAGTACCCACCAATTACTGAAACCATTTAATGGAACCACACTGAGACCCTCAGCCTCATCCAGCTGCTGTGCCCAGGGCATGTTCCCAGCTCATCGTCTGTCCGGGCATATTATCCCAAAAGTCCCTTTTCTCACCCCAAAAACCCATCACGGGGGTCCCTGCCAGCTCTAGAGGTGATGGGGTTGACACCTCCCAAATCCATAGGAACTGGTGCCCTGACACCCTGGTGATGGGCACCGGGTGAAATCCATCAGGAAATGAGAGGTTTAGGGGAAAAAAGGGGGGTGCCTGTGGTGTTGGGAGGGCTCAGGCCGGGGTCACCCTCATCCCCAAGGTTTAAGGTGCCTGTGGAGGAGGAACAAGGATCAGGAAAGAGAAGTGGGGCTGCTCTGTGGCCAGATGGGGAAGAGATTAAAAATAATCAGCAGCAGCCACAAGCTTCTCCCGGCACGTGCCCCCTCCTACCCCTTTGCTTTCAAACTGAGCCCTTCTCCAGTGCAATTAGCTTTAATTAACACCCTGCTGTTGATTTCAAGGGGGGTTCTGCAAGCTGGATACAGTGGGAAAAGCTTTTGGCTGTGGCTGCCCTCGAATAGGATATGGGGAAGGGCTGCCTCCCGCCCAAATCTTCCTCCTTGGTTTGTCCTGCCCATCCTGGCCTTTGTGGCTCGCTGGCAGGGCTGGAAAGCTGGGCTGGGTGGAAGTGAAAGCTCCAGCTCAGCACATTTCAAAGAGGATGGAAGGGGGATGCTCTGTCCTGCATGTCACTTGGCCAAAGCCACCACATCCTCATCCCCAAACATCTCCTGGCTGGTGCCAAAATATCTTCAGGCACCCATCTGCCCAGTGGGGACCAAGGCTTGGATGCTTTCAGGGAAATCTCCATTTCATGAAGCCTGAGGGTGGAATGATGTGGAAAAACGGGGACAACACTGGGAATTTTGGGGTACTAAACATGGATTGTGGGGAGTGGGGCACAGGGTGGTGGCAGAGCCGCTCTGTCCTGGGGTGACCACCTTCATCTTCCCATGTTTTAGTGACCCATCATAAATCAGCACCTCAGGGAGGCTCTGGGCAACCTGGGCTGCAATTGCCTGCTGGAAAGGGAATGATGGGGACAGGGAAGGTGCAACAAGCTGGCCCAGTCTCAGCTGGCCTATCCCTCTATAAATATAAATATAAATATAAATATACCTCTGCACATCTCTCTACATACATGTCTCTGTACATACAACTATATCCATGACTCTCCACACACACACATTACACATTTATAAATATATATATGTCTCAACTCTCACACACACACATACACAAACTTCTACACCCCCATACACAAATATACGTCCCTGAGCACACGGAGTCACACGCATGTTAATCCATAACTCCATCCATATATACAGAAATATATTTATACTTCTATACACACATGTCTATGCAGACATGCTCATGCACACAAATATATTTATACTTCTGGATGTATATATGCACAAACACATACATATATATATATATATATGCATATAGAAGGTAGAGGCCAGGCTATTGGCACCCACAGCAGAGGCACCAAGGAAAACCAGGTCCCTCGAGCAGATTTAAGCACATTTATGTGCAATACAACCTCTGGCATGGGGCTGATCCCTGTGAATGCCTGAGGGATGCAGGTGTGTCCTGGGTGCACCCCAGACCATAGGAGCAGAGGGACAGGGGAGAATCCACCGTGTGCCAGCCCTGCCAGGGGAAGCACGCTGGGATTTTGAGCCCTGCTCCATGGTAAGAGCTGCCAAACCTCCCTAAGAGCAAAGTCCGGCAGCTTCCATTTGGGGTGGCTCTGGGATCACCCCAAATCCCAGCCAAAGCACGGCTGTTTTCTGGATCTGACCCCATTCTCTCCAGTTCTGCCTCATCCTGCCCGGTTCAATCCGATCTGCTTGGGTCCAGTCCTGCCCAGTCTGCCCCCATCCTGCCCAGTTCGGTTTGACCCTGTTGGATCCCATCCTGACTGGTTCAGCCTTACCCCCTCGGGTCTGATCCTGCCCAGTTCGACCCCGTCCTGCCGAGTCCCATCCAGACTGGTCTGAATCCCAGGTCTTATCCTGACCCAGCTTTATCTGACACGTTCGGGCTCAATCCTGCACGGTCTCTACCCATCCTGCCCAGTCCAGTCTGAGCTTTTCGGGTCTGATCCTGCCCGGTTCACTCTGACCCGCTCGGATCCCGTCCTGCCAGTTGGGTCTGGCCCCGCTGGGTCCCGTCTTGCCCTGTCCAGTCCCATCCTGCCCGGTTCACTCTGCCCCACTCGGATCCCATCCTTTCCCGGTTCGGCTTGTTCCGTCCCCCGCTCCCGATTCGCTGCACTTAGCGGCAGCGGGATGTGCCGGGAAACAGCGGGTTCACTCTGACCCTATAAGGTCCCATCCTGCCTGGTTGGATATGACCCTGTTGGGTCCCTTCCTACCCGGTCCAGTCCCATCCCGTCCTTCCAGTCCCATCCTGTCCGGTCCAGTCCCATCCTGCCCGGTTCACTGTGAGACACTTGAATTCCATCCTTTCCCGGTTCGGCTTGTCCCGTACCCGCCGTACGCAGCACTTACCAGAGCGGCGTGCAGTGGGTTCACTCTGACCTTTTAGGGT
>VXBT01007926.1:625250-637129 GCA_013400235.1 Oriolus oriolus
GGCAGCTGCATGGGGGGCTCCCAGGCAAACATCTGGCTTAGGATCGTGGGCGAACATCTGTATCTAAGAGGGTGTCGGGGGGCTTCCAACAACCCCAAAGCGGGATCTACAGGGTGGGATGCCCATGCACCAGGGAGCAGCTGGATTGTCCTGGCCCTGGGTGTAGGGGACAGGGTCTCCCCGCGGCACCGGGTCCCAGCCGAAGGGGTCGGTGCCTCCCGTACTCATTAACCAGGCGGTCAAAGCTCCGCGCTTCCTGAGCAGGGCTATTAAAGAGCAGTAAGGCAAAGAACCCCGGGGGCACTGGCTGGATACGAAACGGCAGATGCATAAACAGCACTGGGATGCTGGGATTCCGCAGGATGATGGGCTTGGCCCTTCCTTTCCCTGGGAGCCCATTCTGCCTCCCCAAATTATTCCCTGCTTTCCTTTTTGGGGCTTGTGATGGGTCTCGGTGGATGTGGAAGGGAAGGAGGTGCTGGGGGCATTGTTTGGACGATGGAATTCCGTATAGGGGGCTCCCCGGTGTCACCTCATTGAGCAGGCACCCAAATATGCCGTGAGAGGGTTTGGGTTGTACAGAACGGATGGCGAAGTGGAATAAGGCGTCTGGGTCCTGCTGCAGTGGACAACACAGCATTCATCGATCCTGGCATGAGCCCACGGCCAAGCCAGGCAGCATGGCCACGGGAGAGATGGGCTCTGGCAGGATCTGACACGAGTATTTGCAACCACAGCCAGGCTGGAGCCATCCCTCACATCCCGGGGCTGCCTGGGCTTGTGGGGTTGGGTTGGCGATGGCTCAGTGCCCTTGTGAAATTCCCTGCTCCCTCAGCCTCCTCGGGGAGAGGAAAACTGGGGGGAAACGTGCCTTTCCCCAGAAAGCACATCTTGTGCAAACAAGCCCAGCATCCTGGGATGGGGAGCCCAGGACTTCCTGCAAGCATCCGAGGAATGCAGCTGAGGATGGACGCAACTCTCTCCCTCAAGGAACTGACAGGGAGGGCACCTATCCCACTTCCAGTGCCGCCTCTGCCTTTGGGGAAGGCTGGTGTCCTCCTCCCTCCTGGCACGGTGAGTGTCCTTGCAGGTCCCCAAGGTGAACAGCCAGCTGTCCTGCTGTGGGGACACTGTAAATAGTGGTTAAAAAACAGAAAATATAACAGTGGTTCCTGGCCACCTGCCAGCTCCAAACACCTCCACCGAGCCTCGAGCCCAGCCCTAGAGCACCTGGAATAAATGGGCATACCTCAAAAATGATGTTTTGGGGGCTGAGCAGGGATAGAAGAGGCAAATTTGGAGGCAATAGCTGGGGCTAAAAAACGAGATTTCAAGCAAAATGTTGTTTTTAAACCTCTTTTTATTCATACAAAAGAATCATTGGGAAAAATAAGTGGGGAAAGGGACTAGCATGGTTCCTCTTGGAGTCTGACCGAGTGAATTAATGCTTGGCAAAAAGGCCTGGCACGGTGGCTGGATTTGAGTTTCCGAGCCCCTGGTTTCTGTTCCTCCGGCTGGAGGTTGCCAGTAACTGCATTAGCTCCTGAGTGCAGGTGACCTTTGCCACTGTTGTTCCTGAGAGTGATTGCACCTTCCCACCAGGATCCAGGCTTCCAGCTCCTAGCAGTTCCCACAGCAGCAAGATGTAGAAAGGAGCATCCGTGGCCAAGGCCATGGAGGCGGTTTGGAACAGGGACCCTGCTCCTCCAACTGGTGCAAAACCTCTTGGAGGTGAAAAGCAGCATTTTTCAAATGCTGAGGCTTTGTGAGAGCCTCGGGGCTGGGATGTCCCCACCACCAGACACTGGATGTCCCCATGGGAAGGTTCCTCAGGGCTCTCAGGTTGTTCCTCAGCACAGACATGCAGGGATCAGACTGGGTCCCTTCTGCCTCGGGCTCCGCTGCGTCTCACCAGACCGGAGACGTCTTGCATGAAGAATTTCATTACAGCTAAAAGCTATTTATAACGGAAATGGAGTTAATCTCTCATGTCCTGACAGCTCCAGCCTGCCAGGGTGGTGGATCTGGTTGAGCTTGCTCATGAAGAGGTCACAGTTAATGGCAACTTTCTCTTTTCAAACCAGCTCAGAGGATATGACCACCCCGGACTCCCCCATGGACATCTGCTATCCCAGCGCCTTTGGGTCCCTGGATTTTTGGCAGAGAAGGTGTTTGGTGGTGGAGAAAGTCTCATCTCCTGAGCTCTACTGTGATGGAGCCCTCCATCTTCTTGCTGCAGCCAGAGTTCACCACAGTCAGAGCAGTGTGGCCAGCTAGGGTGGAGTCAGACAAGTCATCTCCCTGCTGGACTTCTGAGGTGGAGAAAACTGGTCACCCTCCCCTGCCATGAGGGGTCCTTCACAATTTGGACCTTCACAGTTTGTAGTCAACTTTCTCTCTTCGAGGACAGAGCTGGGGTCTGGGATAGAGATATCCCTGAACTTTGCACTGTTGAGTGGAAATCAAATACCTCCAGGTTGGCCACAACTCCTCCTTTGGCTCCTTGCCCTCCACCCTGAAAACCCTTTTGGGTTTTCACCTCTCTGTGGCTCTTCCTATGCTGGGAGACAGAAGAGTGTCCAAAAGCAGGCTCAGATCCTTTTGGGGACCTGCAGGATCTGTCTGTGCTGCCTAGGGGTGATGATGGAGCACCCCACATCCCTTTGGATCGCCAGCTCCACTTTCCAGACCGCATCCACAGGAAGGAACAAGGAGCTCAAAGCACACGGGACCTGGAGGTGCCTTCGGGATTTCCCACCCAGGAAAGATTTAAAACAACTTCCCTCGACTCACTGTTGCTTCCTCGTCAGCTTGTTTGCTTTGGCTGTTGGATGTGCGGCAGTTCTGCAGCTGGAGAGCCTTCTCTGGGAAACGATTGATCCCAATTACAACGAGGGATCAAGTGTGGAAACGATGGAGACGCCTGCATTTGGGGTACCACCACTCCAAAGGGACCACACAGCCAAGGGTGAAAATAGTTATTCTGAAGCTGAAACCCAGCGTCTCAGGCATGAGCCACCCTGAGGAGCTCCGTGGTCATGGTCCATCACCATGAAACAGAGCCAGACACAGTTGTCCCAATTTGCCACCATGTGGGCACTCAGCACTTGGATCCTATGGACGGGTGGAGGCAGCACAAGGACAAGATGGCTGAAGCTCACCAGGAATTTTGTGCAACACAAATGTAATGCTTTACATTAAAAACTGCTTGGTGCAACTTCCTGTTGCCTCCCTGGGAACCTTGTGCTCAGTTCTAGAAGCAATAAGGAATTTTCCACGTGACTTCCAAAGCATTGATCGAATCACCCGGCTGGATGGACAAGCAATTTTTAGTCTGTGCGATGAGCTTGTGCGTTTCCGTAATGGGAATTTTAAGTATTTTGCTTAAGTCACTTCTCAGGTCAATTCAAGTCATTTGCTCGTTAATACCATTAAATGCAGTGCTGTTGGCTCAGTTTGCCCATCCCCTTGCCAAGGGCTGTAAGGATGAGGCCGTGGAGATCCCTGAGAACCCAAAATAACATCAAGGCATGAGGCATCTCCCAGAGGGGCGAGAGCCTTCCAGGAATTCAAACTCAGAGCATGGACCATTTGCTTCCCAGGAGCACACAGGGATCCGCTCCACTCTTGGGCTGGTTCTCTTTTTCCTGCAGGTGGGTCCGTCATATCCAGCCACCACAGCAAATATTTAAAACACACTTCCCTGTTCCTTCCACTGCAGAGGAAACCAAACTGGACATTTATTTTGGGGGAAAAAAACTCTGTTTCATGTCTGGCATCACTGATAATGTTTTCTGGGGGAGCTACTCATAGGTCTTTACTTCTCCCTTTCGATTCTGCTTCTCGTAAGACAAGATCACGCTGCACCCTTGAAGAAGATGAAAGGGGAAGGCATGTCCCAAGTGATTTATTTTTTTAATTCCAAGAATTGCTCTCTCTCATAAGAAGGAAAATGCTTTGTTTTTTTTTTTCTTTCCTTTTTCTGTAGAAGAGTAGAATTACAAAATCAAGGCAAAATTGAGTCACAATTTTCTCTTCGTCATTCACAGGTGGGCAAAAAAAACTCCACCCGTGCTTGAGGTTTGTACTCAGCTAAACCAAACGTGATGGTAACATTTTATAGGAAGAATATTGGAGATATCCCAGATAACAATACCCCTTTATTTAGGGATAAGAGGTTTTTCTGCTCTGCTTGCTGGGAGATGACTGAACCACCACTTGTGGGAGGTTTTACCAGGAGCAGCCCCACAGAGGGATAATTCCATGTCCTCTATTCCCAAATGGGAATGATTCTCATTTCTCCTCCCACCTAATCTACCAGAAAATCCCTTGGATCTGCTTCTGTGCAAGCAGAGAAGGGCTCAAAACTCCAGCAGACCCACTCAGGGCTTGCTGTAGGGTTTGCTTGGTGTTGTGGGCAACATTAGGAGCAGGAACCAGGAGTGTGGGGCCAGCTTGGTGCCCGGGGTGAGGAGGGTGACAGGAGCAGCTTCCCAGGATGGATTCGGGTTTGCAGGGACGTGGTGCTTGTGCAGCAGTGCTGGGAGCAGCACTACCTTGGCAGCACCTTCTAAACAAAGCTCGGAGCAGAGCCAGGGCCCAGACACTTCATCCAAACACCGGGGGGAAACCATAACAAGCGAAATACAATCCTGGGGGGTCCTGGCCATCAATTGTCTGCGTTTGGGCACAACCAGGCACGGCTGCTGAAGCTTCTCTTTTGATGTGGTGGCTTGCACGTGCCTGGGGTTTGGGTGCTGCAGGGAGGGGGGGCGGGATTCGGGTGCCTGTCCAGCACAGGAGCGTGGCCAGGAGATGCTCATGGATGCTCAGGAGATGCTGACATGGAGCCCAGGTGTATCCTTGGGGGGTTGTAAGACCATCCTGAGCAAGGAGGTCTGTGCCTGTCACTTCTGGGAGTGACAGGGTGGACCGGGGAGCTGCTGCAATGACCCCAGTCTGTGCCTCAGTTTCCCTGGTTGCACAAAAGAATGAACACCCAGCTTTTCACTTCCGGGTAACAGCTATAAAACCCTCAAACGGAGGGTTGGAAGGTTGTGTCCCACGTCTGCCACAGGTGAAACCTCCTGGAGCAGCAGGCAGGGCCCTCCTCCCCTCAACCCGCCCGTCCTGTGCCATCCGGGACATCTGAGACCTGCCCCAGCCAAAAATGTTCAAGCAGGTCCGTCCCGTCGGGGATGTGTTGCAAAACCAAGGCAGGGGCTGAGTTCTGCACCTCGGCAGGGAGGGAGGAGGGGAATCTGATGGGAAACAAGATCAGCTCGTTGCCCTGGAGCTTGCGTGTGCTGGCAGGCTCAGGAGCAGCGGGTGACCTCACTCACAGCACCTTTTGCAGTGTTTCAGCCTCTTTAATTTGTTTTTTTAAACCATTTTCCTGTAAACAAGGTTCTATTCTATTCTTTTCTGTTCCAAGTTATTATTTTTAAATCCCTTTACTCAGGCCGGGAGCTGCCGGTGACTGGGTCACTCTCTCCATGCACGTTAAACCAAGGATCCTGATCTCAGCAGGGTGGCAACTCCTCTAACTTAAGGGATAAATACCCAGACAAATCTGGCATAAACAGAGAAAATTATGAAATGGGTTTGATTTAATATGTCCAGTAATCCTAGGCATTCTCACTTCCTTCCCAGTATTATCTGATGTGTCTTCTATTCCTGGATACTCAGAGAAATTTGCTCAAAGGAAAACCGAACAATAACAGGCAGGAGATTAAAATAAAACCAGAAAAATAACGGGAATGGCGGACAAGAACTTGGTTGGGTTTCCAGGAAGGTTCAGGGGAATCTCCTGTGCAGGGATGTGACTGTGCCATGCTCCGAATCCCCGCTGGAGGGGGAAGGTGAAGGCGCTGTGTTGCCCCCAGGAGCAACTGCTGGGCTTGGGCGTCCTTGGTCCAAACTGGCTCATCTCAGCAGGGTGGCTGGAGAAGGAGCCCTGGGATCTTCTCTGGGATGTGCTGTGGTGGGCTCTGTCCCTGACACATGGCTCTGAGTATGACTTTTTCCCAGCCAACAGGACTTTGTCATCCAGAGACCAAGATGGGCCGAGACCAGGCAGCTCTAATTAAGCAAATCATTAAATCTCCTGTTTTCCAGGCACTCGGACATGTGGTTTTTAACCCAGCCACAAAAGGAAATGCTGGTTTTCTCCCCCAGGATGAGAGCAGGTGCAAACAGCCCTTGGCTAAGCAGGACACAGGGGCATGACACACCCTGCGGTCTCCTCTCAGCCTGGCACACCCGGACGTGCCTTTCTGCTCAGTTCCAGCATGAGGGCTGAGCTGCATCCCATCTCCTCCTGGGTGAGTGGCCAAATGCCCCGATCTCCGGGATTTTAGAGGTACCACGTGGCCCATGAGCTAACACAGCAACGGTCTGGTTTGGCCATTCCCAGACTGGGAGCCTCCAAGGACAGCACTGCCCTGTGTAGTGTTCTTGTGTGCACAAGGCTTTCAGTCTGCAAACAACCAGGGCAGCTCAATGGCTTGGCTCCCACCCTGCCAGCTCCTGGATGTGCTCCTCCGCTGGCTCTTCTCCCTCTCCCTCTCTCTGTGGCTCACAGCCCCGCTCCTCCCTCCTCTCCGTGCTCATCCCTTGCCAGGCATTAACATGGGAAAGCTCCCAGGTGTCAGAGGTGTCACCACGTCACTCCTGGTGGGTGGGGACCTGCGTGCTGACTTCTCTGGGCATCTTCCAAGCAGATGTGTCCAGGGGGTTGTGTTCCTCCCTTAGGTTCCCAGGAATTCTTCGCTGGTGTGCAGGGCCCGGAGGGAACAACCATGTAACATTGCTTCTGGGACTGTCACGTAGGTCCTAGGGCTGTCACACAGGTGCTGTGATTGTCACATGGTCCTAGGACTGTCACATCATCATCCTAGGACCAGTGAGGAAGGCACACCCACACCAGCAGGCAACACTGAACAGGTCGCCAGTGTGGTGGTGATGGCCATGGCCTGGTTTCTCCTTCTCTTCCTCCTCCTCCTCAGGCAGTTAATATTGACTGGGTTTATGAATTAACTTCCCTCTGAGCGAGTCGGCAGAGCCGGAATGGGGACATTAAACAAAAAGCAAGTCGCTTGTGACTCACGCCATGGCCCTGTGCCAAGGCAAGCACAAAAGCAGAGGCCTCAGCAGAGCCTTGGGAATTGTTCACTCTTCAAATCCACGTGGACCTGGAGGAGACTCTGGATGGGCCCCCTCGCTAAATTCAGCTGGGGCAGGTGAAAAACTTCTCCCCTTCCCAGATCCGGTGCTCAGGACCTCTGCTCCTCACCCAGTGCAGAGTCAGCACAACAATCCATGGAAAAATGCCACCAAGAAGATAAGCCTTGTCCCTGAGGGCCACCCGGGTCGTACAATGCCACAGATGTCATCCAGGATTTGGGAAGGTCCCTCTTCCACACACCACAGGGCCCACCTGCTCCTGCACAGGATGATACAGCTCCTTTCTGCAGACTCCCAGAGGCCTCTATTTTGGAGGAAAATGAGAAAGAGTTGATTGTTCTTTTGGGTTGGAATGAATCAAAGAAGTTTTAAATAGTAAACCTGTCCTTTCCTATAGTTATTTCCCTCTTTATTCCCCCTCCTCGCTGCTGGGAGGTTTGTAAACATTTATTAAAATCTGCTTTGACATGTCACGCTGAGTATTTCCTTTTGGCCAGCTTCTTACACGTTTGCTGCCATCCAAATTCCCATACAAGGACAACGGGGAGCCCAACCGCTTTCAGCCCCCACAGCCTGCCCAGAGCCCTCTTCGGGTCACAGCTCAGGGCAGGGAAGCTGAGACCTTCCCAGGCTCCTGGCTTGGGTGGATCCTTCGCACTGATGGACTAAGGAGGGGGGCTGTCTCCCCCTGGAGAATTGTTTGCATGGAATTGTTTGCAAGGCAAAAATCCAAAGGCAATGGAAAAGGTAAGAATAAGGAAAATGGAGCCAGAGTCTTTGGAATGGTGTCCAGGAGATGGACACTGATTGAAACATGAGAAATCCTGTTTAGACATAAGAAAATGGTTTTGCTACTGTGAGTGTGGTCAGCTGAGGTTGTGGAGATGCTCAAAATCCATCTTGACATGGCCCTCACTGGAAAACTCACTCCCAGTGCCCCGGCTTGAGCACTGGGCTAGGTGGTCTCCAGAGGTCCCTGCCAGCCTTGGGCCCTCTGGAAGGGAAGGGAGCAGAGGACACCCTTAGGAAATAAATCCTGCCTGCTTGTGTGGAAAGGGGGAAGCCTCTCCTACACCTGGGAAGTGACCAGGGAAGTCCTTGAAGCCACAGCTGGGGGTGACGAGGATGTGTCTGACCCACACTTGGCCCACGCTGTTGCAGGGTGCAGGGGCTGCTGATTCCAGCCCTTTCCAAGCCTTCTTATGAAGCTTTCTCCCACACACCACAGTGCGCATCAGGAGGGCAGTCCCTTGCCTTTGACTCACGCAGTGGCCCTGCAAGGACACAGTGAGCTCATCCTCCTCGCCCTCCCCCCTCCCCATTACATCCCAGACATCCTCCAGATGTTCCACGGAAGGATGAGCACCACGATTTTGTCATTAGATCAGAGATAAAAGCTCTGGCTGCAGTGGATGAACTTGTGCCTTCTGGAGCAGGTGCCAAAGTCCAGATGTTCACAGCACTGGCAGGGATTGGGAGAGGGCTGGTCCAGGAGAAACATCTGGGCACGGTGGCTGCTCGACCCTGCTATCCTTGGAGATGGACCCCTTTCCAAATTATTTGGAAAGGCAGCACAAGCTCCTCTGGAGATGAAAAGCACTGGGAAGCACCTGCATTCCTCCTGACAGAATCTGAGTAGCCTCCCCAGGTGATCATCCTAATTTTGGCTTGATGTGTCCAGATGTGTTTTAAAAGTCCATGTTTGAATCTCAAGGCTGCTTCTATAGATCATGGGGACAAACAGCTGCCTCCAGAGGACAATTCTCCTTGAATCCCTGGAGGTGGCATTGGCTGTTTTTTGGATGCTCTCTGGTGCTCTGGACTCCTCACACCCTCCCATGCATGAAGAACCATGGTCACATCTGGTTTGGGGAGAAAGCAGGCGAAATACTGGGCTGGTGAGAAACTGCGAGGCTGCAGAAGGCTTCGTGGCATGAAGAGGCACCTACTTTCATAACATCATAAAACAGGTTGGGTTGGAAGGAACCAAAGTCCAAACCCAGATCAGACTGACCAAAGTCCCACCCAGCCTGACCTTGAGTGTTTCCAGGGATGGTGCCCCCAGCACCCCTCTGGGAATCCTGTGCCAGTGTTTTACCACCCTCATTATAAAAAAAAAAACCTTCTTGCATCTAATTTTCTGTCCTGTTTTCTTCTTTCTGTGCCATAAATCACCTCACAGCTCTCTGCCCATGGATGCAGAGTGAAGAAGGGAGCGGGGCAGAGAAAGTTGCTCCGGAGGGAGAATCAAAGGGCTGGAGCTCAATGTTTTCCTGGGAGCTGCTCAGAGGTGGTATGATGCCCCTCTGCTCCAGCTCCTCACCCTTGTCCTGCAGCAAAATCAGCTTTCTGAGGGCCTTCAGCAGCTCTAATCAGCTCCTCCCTTAGCCTAAACAATCCCACTCTGGCTCCAGCCTGTGCTTGCCCTCCAGGGCTGCTTGGCTGTGCCTCGGGGGCATCCTGAACATTTCCCCCACAGAGGACAAGGGGACAGGGTCACTGTGCCCCTCACTACGCTGTGCAGGGTGGCTGCAAGTCCCTCTCTTCCAGCAAGGCCTCCCAGTGTACTCCTAACATCCCTCCCCATTCATCCAGCCTCCTGCTTTGGGAATGGAAAATGTAGAGAGAAACGGGGAAAGAAATAGGGGAAAAATGGGTACAACCACATATTCACTGCCCCAAATCACCCCTCCATGCTCACCCAGCCTGCAAAACCAGCTGGCAGGGGAGGCAGGTGCTCCCAATTTAAAAGTGCTCCCAGTTTAAAATTTCTCCCAGTTTATAAGCACAGGGAGAGTGTTTGCAGGGAGATAAGGGCTGGTACAGACGCAGGGAGCAGGGCTGAGATAAGAACAGCCATCAGCAAAGCTCTGCAGAGCATGGAATTGTTTCAGCTCCGTGAAGCTGCATCCAGGGCCAGGCAACCCTGGCCTGCACCAGAGATAGGAGAGGGACACACTCTGCCAGCCCTGGGGGCATGGACAAACCCTGCCCCTCTGGGATGCGGTCCAAAATCATGGATGTTCCAGCTGGATTCCTTTGCTCTGCTGCCCTTTGCATCCCCGGGGTTACAAATCACAGCTATGAATAACCATAACTGAGCATCCCCCAGCACCTTGATCCAGGCTCTGGCTCCTTGTCCAGCTCTCCGTGGCACCCTGGCTGGGTGCAATACCATGCTCAGGGCTGTCTCCCTTGGGAAATCCCCCTGGCGCTGGGTGTTTCCCTTCCCTCAGCCTTGGATGGAGGTGAGCTACTCCATGTCCTGCTTGTCCAACAGTAATGGTTGGACTTGATGACCTTTGAGGTCTTTTCCAACCTGAATGGTTTTCTGATTCTATAACGTGCTGTAAACTTTTCTCTCCTCCTTCCCTCCCTCCCAATCCATCTTCTTTGATTTCCATGTTGCTCTTTGCATCCGAGTTGGCGTGCGCTGAGCAGGTCTAGGCATCCCTGAGGATTTGCCTGATTTCCTTTCCTTTAGGCTCAGGAAAGGATCTTTATTTGTTTATTCCTTCACCCAATGCTAAAGCTCGTTTTCAAAGGACAATGCAAGTCCTTAATGCCACAAACCAGCAATTTCTGAATTTTTGGGGACAAGGCTTGGGATTATGCAGAGCTGTTTGCTGCCTACCTCTGAATTACAGTGACCTCCCACGGGCAGCCACAGTGGGAGCACCAGGGAAATACCAATGCCCCAGAAATACTGCACACAAACAGCACAAAAAGCCAAATATTTGTCCTTTCATGCTCCCCCATGAGGGTTTCTTCTGCAGAGCTCTCCTGGCCCTAGACTAGGACGAAAGGAAGGGGAAAATGCAAAGGGCAAGAGAGGCTGGAGGGGAAATAATAACAGGGGAAACAAGCAGTACCAGCACTTGAGCCAGAGCCCGGACACTGAACTCAGCTCTTCTTCGTGATGTTTCCTAGGACACCAAATCTTCTTCCCTGCTGGTTTTAATGGGTTATTTTAACCAGGCATTAATGGCTGACACCAGCCATGTTTCTCACCACAGCCAGTGCCACTGCTGGGGGCACTTCAAGGTGTCTTCACTTGTGACACAATGCAAGAGAAGTGCAAGAACGGTGATGAAATACAGATCAGAAATCCCAAGGAGCTTGGAAAGAAGAGCTGATGCTTCAGCAACATCTTTAACAATGGGCATCCTTCCACTGGGTGCAGAGGAGCTGCTGGCTTTGGTGGGATTGTCCCAGTCTGGAGACTGGGAAGTGACAGTTCCTGAAGTTTCAGCTTTCTGGCCCTTGTGGGGACAAGAGACGCCTAGAAAATTCTGGAAAAACCCTGTGATGAGAAGATGAATAGAGAGAATGCAATAACAGAACATTTATTATTCTTGCGTTCTCAAAATTGGTTGTATTTGATTCTGGATGGGCTGGTGGTGGCTTTTCTAAGACAGCAGGGGTTCATCAGCACACTGGACACAGAATCATGGAATGGTTTGGGTGGGAAGGGATTTTAAAGACCATCTTGTTCCAACCCCTCACCATGGGGAGGGGTCCCACTAGGCCTCCAAGCCCTGTCCAACCTGGCCTTGAACACTTCCAGGGACTCTGGATCATGGATCCAGGGTTTCAGCTGCCTCTCTCTGACCACAGGCTCATCACTTCAGGCCCTTCCCACCTCTGCCTCTGTGGTGAGGAGCAAAGCCTGGTAAGATGTGACACCCCCCCCC
>VXBT01007926.1:637196-674924 GCA_013400235.1 Oriolus oriolus
ACTTTGTGTCCCAATGTTCCCTGTGGCTTCCCATGGCACAGCCTGTTCCATAACCAGGGACAAGGAGCCACCTCACTGCTGCCACAAGATCAGGAACTGTTCCCTCTCCATCCTCCTTCCCTCTGGGCTCTGGGGAATTTCCATTTTTGCTCCCTGGATTATGTTCAAACCCTCAGGCCACACAGAACAACAGCAACAAGGCGAGCTGGTGTCGGGGAAGGGCATTCAGGGGACAAAGGAGATATCCCCATCCTTGCTCTCCGTGAAGATGGAAAGGTTAGGAAAGGGGTTCATCTCTGTGGACCCCCAAGATATCCACAGGGCATTTTTACCTCTTCACGTGTGCTCAGCCAAGAAAGGAGTTACACACCTGGGAAAAGGATCTGGCTGCACATCAGGGCTGTCTGCTATCCCCGTAACATTTTGGCACCACAAAGAGGGACTTTGGTGTAGCTGCACAAAACAGCACTTTTGTGAATTCACCTTGTCTGAATTCACAGATTTTGATCTTTCCTGGGCCAAAAAAAGTCTGTATCTGTCTTAGGCGTGCAGACACACCATCCAGCCAAGTGAATCTGTAGGTCTTGCGCTGCTAAAAGTTGAGGATGCTTCTCCTTACCTTTCCCTCTTCTTCTGCAGGATCCGTGCACAAGCTTGGGGTGCTGCCACCGAGCTCTGGATGGCCAAGCTGTGACGGGCAGAGCCAGGACAAGGAATTTGTTGTACCACAACACTGACCAGTGACCCTCCAGGGCTTGGGCCGGGAAGTTAAAGTGTCCTGGTCCACGGCCAGAACAAATATTCCTCTTAAGCTCATCAGACTGAGGCTACACGTCTGGAGAGTCACTGCCTGCCCTGAGTCTGCTGGCGGGAGCAGAGGTCCAGAGAGGCTGTCCCTGGAGGACAGTGGTCAAGGGGCACCTAGAGGTGACCACACTGGCAAAACCCACAAGCCCCAGAGTAGAAATGTCCACAGCAGTGTGTTCCTGACTGAAGCACCCTTTCGTTCCCGCTAGCTCTGGCTGTCCCAGAACCCTGTGTGTGTCCGGGAGGGCTCCCCAGCATGCCCAGTTCAGCCAGGCTCTCACCACCTCCACCAGCCTTGCCCTGGGAAGATGCTGATGGGGGTGAGATCCTGGACCCTGGCCTAGACCATGAAATACCAGAAAAAGTCATTTTCTACAGCAATATTTGAGAGAATATACTTCCCTCTCTTTTACTGAGACTGTGCAGGAGGCGCTTCTGCTGCAAGATGTTCTGAACTTTTCTTTGTAAAAGTCCACAGCAGTTCAAACTCTGTAAAAGCCTTTAAACCTCTCAGGTCCTGGAATCCCTCCTAATTTAGCTGTGAATTAGTGCTCCATCCTCGGAGAGGACAAATTCATGCCCATATCCTTGGGCATTATCTTGATGGGTTTGATTTGGCCCAGCTAAAGCCCTGCCAGGCCGTGGTTAGAAAGTTGTTTGGATTTAGCAGAGAAAGTTCAGCTGCTGCGAAGTATTTTCAGTGGGAAAAAATTCCTGGTACTGCAGTGTTTGACTGCAAAAAGGGAAATGGCAGAGAAATGAGGAAGCTCCTGCGAATTAAGCAGCTGAACAGGATGAAATGTTTGCAGAGGGAGTGGAAGTGGGCTGAGGATGCAAATGCAAAGCACTGATTGAAAAAGGCCCAGGGCAGCCAGATCCAAACAGCAGGCTGAAAAATGCCATCGGAGGAAAGAAAATCTCCTGCAGAAGGTCCATGTAGTGTCCAGAGGGGGAGGCATGGAAGAGGTGATGGACACGGCAAG
Organism: Oriolus oriolus; assembly: GCA_013400235.1. Lineage (NCBI taxonomy): Eukaryota > Metazoa > Chordata > Aves > Passeriformes > Corvidae > Oriolus > Oriolus oriolus. The sequence continues at coordinate 638,987 of VXBT01007926.1, forward strand.
TTGAATGTGAATATCCACTTGAGTGTGTGGAAGATTTTGAGGAGCAGCTCCCGGAAAGCTGCAAAAGGAGTTAACAGGAAGCAGAGCCCACAGTGCAGAGCTGCTGAGCTTGGTGGTGGTGGTGGTGGTGGATAAAATTAATTGTGCTGAATTGCAGAGTGCTGAGGAGGTGGCAGCATCTCCCGCGAGCTGTCCCTGCCCTGCTGTTCACAGGGAGATGGGCTGGAGTTGTGACAGCCCCCAAGGGGGAATGAAGATCTCAAACAGTGATTAAACTCCTCATGGTTGTAAAAGACCTGTCCAAGACCCAGGACCAAGATCCAAGATCACCTGGATGGAGCAGGGGGGTTCCAGCCGCCAAGACTCACCCTCCAGCACCCACCTGGAGGAGGTAATGTGACGTGTGGAGGTTATAAAAGCGGGAAAGTTTCCAAAGCAGGGAAATTTTCTGGAGATTATCTAACTCACCCCACCTCCTTCTCACAAAATCCTGCAGCCACAAAAGCAGGGTGTGATTCAGAGCAGGTATCACGTTGCTAATTCCTTCCCCCTGTCCCTTTCCCGGTGGCCTCTGCCAGCAATGGGGCACTGGGGCTTATGCAAATATGTATGAAAAAAAAATGCACAACACATCTCAAAATACATAAATATGTATTTATATATATATATATATATATATATATATAAAACAGGTTTCACAAGACATTTAAAAAGTGTCACTGCTGTTACCAGGATATCTCCAGATATCTGTAGGAAATTCCCCAGTGGGGACATCTCTGAATGACAGCCTGAGAAACACAAAAGAGGCCCTTTTCAGTGGTACTAAACCATGTCATTAAACCTGAGATTACCTGGGGTCACTTGGTATCGTGCAGGGTAAACATTTGCCCTTACTGGAAAAGGAATTTTTTATCCCTCCCTGCTTTTGTGAGCGCTTTTTCTGCAGGGTAATGAGGGTGCTGAGTCTTTCTCTTGCTTCTTTTCCTTCTAAATCGGGTTTCTTACAGTCTTCCGAGTGATCCTCCTCCCACACAGGGTCGACGTCAAGTGTGTGTCCACCAGTTTCACAATAATCCCATTAACTTGGAACCGGACAAAACCCACAAAGCCGGCCCTGGGCAAGGCTGGGGCAGGAGGCATTTTGTGACTGGGTGGTTGAACCAAAATTTGGGAGGAAAATATAATTCCGGTTAAAAAGAGGTCAAAGTGAGTAGTTTCTGTCGATTTCTTTTAACTCTTGCCTATTTTTGCAAAATAAATGAGTGCTGGGTTTTTGTTTGGGGCTTTTTTTTTTTTTTTTGGTTGAAAAAGTGTCTTTTTGAAATGAAAAGTCAAGTGCTTTGTATCAGAAAAGTAGGAAGGGGAATAATTCTACCTCCCAAAATTAGGATGTTTTCTGGGAGTTATTTATAGAAATCACAGAATGATTTGGGTGGAAAGGGACTTTAAAGATCCAGTTCCACCCCTGCCATGGGCAGGGACCCCTCCCACTATCCCAGGTTGCTCTAATCCCCATCCAACCTGGCCTTGGACACTTCCATCCCCATCTTCTCTATTCCCCCCCAAAATATCTCCACCCTCAACTAACATCAGTCTCTGGGCAGCAAAACAACACCTTGGTGGTAAATCTTCCTGTGGTGCTCACCTGGAATGATTCATGCTCCTTGGACATCACCAGCTGGATCCATAGCCCTGGGCTGGGAATGTCCAGGTTAATCACTGCACCACCACTGGCATAGTTTGGACCCAGACTCCTCCAAAGCAGCTCTTTTTTTTTTTGGGATGCCCATCTGGATGTGGCCAGCTGGGCATTTTGAGTGTCTCAGGAGGGTCCATGGGGTCCTGGAGGGGCCATCTCTGTCTTGTGGGTTCATACTGGGGTCTTGTGCAGGTCACGGCCAACATCTCTCCCAGGACAGGCTTTGGTCACCCAAACCAAGCATCTGAGGGGCCAAAGCAAGGGGGAGGAGACCCCAAAACACCACATGACCTCATCAAGTGGGCAGCTGAAGGAGGAACCCAGAGGGGTGCAGTGCTCTTCCTCCATCTACGGGCAACCGGGAGGAAGAGCAGCTGCTACAAATCCAAATTTGCAGCACATTTCAATCCAGCGGCGTTCGGGGGATGCTTGAAGAGCTACCATAATTGGGACAAAAAATGGAAATGTTTCTGTGTTTCAAGGGGTTGTTGGAACGTGCTGCTCTTGCTCCAGGCTTTGTGCTGCCTCACATCACCAGCCCGATACTGAGATGCAGAGATGGGTTGCAACATCTGGGAAGCATTGCCTGGGAAGGGATGATGGATTTCGAGGAAATGACCTCAGAAAGGCTGGATGAGGGTCAGGACAGCGGGGTATTAATCACCACATGGAATGGCCCTGGATTGAGGCATCATCCTCATGCTGCTCAATCCATGCCCACAATCCCAAAGATTCCACCCCCCCAGTGCTGCTGTTGCTCCCCACACCTGGTGCATCACTCCAGGAGCTGACCACAGAGGGCTTCCTGAGCCCAGACCACCCTGCTGGGAGCCCATTTGCCTGAGGAAGAGCAGATGGGGAGGCACGTGCTGGGAAGCTGCTCCAGGGCTTTTGAGACTTCCTCGGCAACCCCCTGTGGTTCCTTGGATGCCGTGACGCAGCCGCCGTGTCCCAGAGGGGTTCGGGGCTGGCATAGGGGTGCAGATGGGCTTGGGAACACGGGCTTGGGAATGCTGACGCTGGTGACGGCGCAGTGACAGCGATGCCCACCCACCCACTGCCCCCAGGGGGTTATTTTTAGGTCTCAGCCCTGTGAGCTCATCCTCAGAGGATGCTGGAGAGTGAGACATCGGAGTATCGGCATCTTGCTGAGCACAGGGCCGCAGAAGCTTTGTGGCACCATTTGGGACCATTTGGGTCATTTAGCAACTCCCAGCTGGGCTGTCTTGATTCCTTCACCCAAGGAGGACCGGAATAGTGTGGATCCCCTGAGCACCTCCCCTTTCTTGCTGCCTTTATACTTGGCCCTGCAGGCTGCAGTGACAGGATGACACCAAAGAGCCGAACACCCCACACGAGTTCCCAACCTGCTCTGCAATCCCATCCCAAGGCTCTTGGGCTCATTTGGGACCAGATGGACTCGTTCCACAGGCCATGAGGGCCGTTGAACCCGCACCCTATCTGCAAACAGGCTGTGCTGGCACCCACGTGGCGCCTTGTACTGCTGCCAGGCTGCAAAATGCGCCCAAGTCACGGAGCAGGAGCAGGGGAAGGGCCGCATCCGGCTGGGGGTGGTGGAGCTGCTTACCTGGAGGTTTGGAAAGACATCCCATCCTCTTGCTTCTCAGCAGAGGAGGTTTGCAGGGAGCTTCAGGGTCCATGTGAATGGTCAGGGACATCCTTCCGAAATGAACCCATTTCTGAAGAGAGCGATGGTGGGGAAGCCCCACCAAGAAGGGCAAGTGCCAAGGTCCTTCCCAGTGTGGGTGCCAAGCCGCCTCCACCTCCATCCACACACATCCATCCATTCCTAATGGTGTCCAGCCAGTTCCCAACCCACTTGCCCGAGCTGAGAAAAAGGATGGCAGGATGTCAAATGAGCATCTAGACTTTCCACAGGGAGAGGGACGGAGCTGGAGCAGCAGGTGGGAGACTGGATGATGAGCTGATGGTGACTGGGCTGTTTCCCTGTCACTAAAACCACAGATCACAGGAGGAGAAACCACACAAGGGAAACTTCAAAGTGAAGGGAAAACTTCCCCATTCCCTGGAAAGTCCCATGGATGAATAAAAGAACCCTGCCTTGAGTGGCTGTGAGTGCCACAGTCCCAGCCTGGGGACAAGGACCCCGCTGCTGGCACATCCCCTTGGAACCAGCAGAGGACTCTGCTGCAGCAGGTTCAGCCTATTCAGCTCAATTGTTTCTCAATTAAAAATCATCCCAGGATGGGTTTTGCACTGCTGGGCCCAGGATCTTCCATGTACCTTCCACCATCTACCAGGGTCCCCCACTAGCTGAGATCTCAGCTGAAAACCCCTTTCTTTCCAAGTTTAAAGGCGGGAGCTTGGTGGTTTGAGGGCATCTCTAGGCTCCCCCAGGATTTAAGGGGGGCTGGGAATGGGGCTGTGACACGGTGCCTTTCCACAGTGAGTGGCAAAAGCAGAGGAGAAGGATCTGGTGGGAGAATCTCCTGCTCTCCCACCAACAGCATCAACGGGGGCTGCAAAACCCACCCAGTCAGGATGGGGGTTTGGGGGTGCTGCAAAAGTGGGAGCCTCCAGTGCCGAGCTGAGACCTTGCAGCTCATGAGTGAGTGAGGAGCCACGGCCAGGAAGCTTTCAGCTGGCTGGGAGGATCTGTGGGAGGCGTTGCTCTTCTTGTATGCATTAGGTTTTGGGGGTTTTGGGCAGTTCTGAATGCTTTCCTCTGCCCTTGGGAGATCAGGCAATAGGCATGAGGGTTCAAACCCTTCTCCAATCCTGGAGCATGGAAAGGTGGGATTGTGGACATCTGTGTACTTATATACAACATATGCATGTGTCCCTATATGTGCACAATCCAGCTGCTCCCCAAAACACACCTGAAAATGTTGGTGCTTAGCCAGGACTTAAAACTGCAGGTATTTGAGGAGAAATCATTTTTTAAAAAAAGGTATTTAAAACTTTGAGGTTTTCCTGAGCATTTATTTGTCAGAGTCTGCAAATATTGGTATTGAAACTGTGAAAGTCTTCAAATAAACTCCTCACAAAGCTGGGTGATTGATGTGGTATTTCAAACACCCACTGGTTTGGTTTCTCCCTAAGAAACTGCTGCCTTGGTCCATCCATATTGGGGAATTTCCACAATAATGTTAATTTGTGGGATTTGGGAATCTGCCCCCTGTGTTTCAACACAGCTTTGGTCTGCTGGGTGGCTTTGGGCCTGTCACCTTCCCTCACTCATCACTGATGGTGTGAGGGACACTTTCCCAAACCACTTCAGGCTCTGGCATGGGGGAAGTGGGGGAGGTTTCTCTGGTGTCTAAAACAAATTTTGAGCTGTTGGGTGACAACTCCTTTGGCTCATTTTCCTTCATGTCACAATCTTCCATGAAACTTGTAGGAGCTCAACAGTGTGGGGACTTTGTCCTGTACCAAACCGGCCAACCAGATCAGAAATGACTTGGCGGGGCAGACACAACTGTTCCTTGGGAAAATCAAGCCCCAAGGAGGAAAACCAGAAGAAAAATGGAGACAGGACTTGGAAAAAGAAGTGGATGCACCAAGTGTTTACAGTAACAACATGGCCCATTGCCTGCCACTGTCCCATTAAGGGCCTGCTTCCTAGAAAGGCATGATCAGGAAGGAAAAGCTCTCCACTTGGATGCTGGGAAGGTCCAGCAGAAAAGTGCATCCTTCCAGCCCATGTGGCAGATTCGTTCCCTTGGCAGGAAATCATCAGTGCTCTTAACTTTCGCTTCCTGCTCCCCGTGCTGAGAGATACTTAGAAAAAGTGGTTTGTAACCACTTGGCGTGGCTGGGTGGTTTTTTTCTGCTTGTTTCTCCGCACAACCTCTGTGCTCCCCATCGATGGTTGTTTTTTCTTCCTTAATTCTCTCATTCTTGGTTTTGGGTGACTCAGTGCTAGTATGAGCTGTGCAGAGTCATTGCAATAAAGATTTGGGAATGATGCTGTAAATCCCAGAAACCTATTCACGTGCAAGCCCTTGGTGCCTGGGCATTGACTCCAGAGAGAGGCCCCAAAACCTGGGCTGAAAATCAAGAGGGGCTTTTCAGAGGGTGCATCCTGGGATATCTAATTTAGCAGTTCTGGGGTTTATAGTTATTTCTTTGGCTTTATGCTTTTGAGACTTTGTGTTCTGTCAGCTCTAAGGGCTACAAAGTTCTTGAAAAGAGTAAGCAAAGCAAAGCTTTCTGCCCTGGTGCAGGAGACCATGAAGGGCTTCTGTCCCACAGCGGGGTGATGAGTGACTGTGGCTGCACCTTAAAGACATTGCTGGGACATCCAGTGTAAACTGATTTGAAATCAGCTTCAGGATGAAAGTGAAGGAATTCATAGAACCAGAGAGTCATGGAATCACAGAAGGTTTGGGTTGGAAGGGACCTCAAAGACCATCTCACTCTAACCCCCCTGTCATGGGCTGGAACACCTTGCACCAGCCCTGTCCAACCTGGCCTTGGACACTTCCAGGGATGCACAGAGCAGTGGGTTTCCATAAAATTTTATCTGCAGAGATCATCCACAGCCCTTGTAAGTTCCTCTCTGAGCTGCTCAGATTATTCCTGCAAGACAGCTTGGCCGCAGTTTGGAATAAACACATCCATGGAGCTGAGTGTGTCCTGAGACTTGTTCCACTGGCAGAGAAAGGCCCAGCGAAAGCCAGGCTGGGGACCAAGATCAATTGCAAACCAAATGAAAAATAAATTGAAACCAAATGTATTTTTTCATGGGGACTGTGGTTAGGCTCAGGAAACCTTCTGGTGTCTGCAGGGGAAGGTGAGGAGCCTCTGAGAACAGGAGGTTTCCAACATCTTGGTTTGGTGGCTTCATGAACGGCTGGGAGAACCAGAAAAGCAAAAAAAAAGGTCTATGGGATAGGAGACTAATTATTTTGAGATTTGTTAATTAATTACTTAATCTAACAATTTCTTCTAGTCTTCAACAGGAGCAGTCTAGGAGAAGCTGCCAAGACTATGGAGACACAACCAAAAAGGTTGTCTGCTGAATTTGTCACGCTCCAAGAGGTTTTGTCCCCTGTGAAGCCCTGCCACGACCACAGAGCTGTCTCTGCACCTGGGTTTTGCCAGAACAGGTGGCATCAGCCCCATGAAAATCTTGAATCAAGAGTGGAGATTGAATTCACTGAATTAGATGGAGATCAAGAATCACAGAGGAGTGGACAGCTGTACCTGGAGATTAAAATACATCCATAACATCCAACAACCCCGTTTCTACCCCCAATACTCATCTTTGTACATAGCAGAGGAGACGGCAGAGAAGTGCTTGTAGTAGAAATAAACTCATTTACTATCATAAATCTGAGGTGTTTGCATGTTACAAAAATAAAAATGTACAGTCACTGTCATAAAACTCAACTTTTTTCTCTCTCTAGTATAAGTTAGTGCTTTTACAATTAAAAACAAAACAAAAAAGTCTAGAGCTAGATTTCCAGCTGGTACTTCTCCAACAGCTCTGCATCTGGCCAGTGGGATCACTTGGGGATCAGGATCACGGAGGGACACCCCTGATGGCACTGGCAGCGCTGCCCAGGGTGGTGGCTCAAAGCCAGCTCAGAGGGAGGCGGGATTTCCAAGCAGGACCTCAGGAGGGAACTTTGGGCATGTTTCTGTTGAATTATTCAGAGCACATAATGTGTCCACGCTGCTTTTTGGCAAGTGTGGGAGGCCGGGCAAGGCCTGGCCTGGAGTGACGTCTGTACCAGTTCAGTGCCCCAGCTGAATTCGTTTCTCCCAGTTATTTGTCTCGCCCCAGTGACTGCGCCATGACCCTCACCATAAAGCCAAGCTCCCTTCACAAGAACAAAGGAATAAAGGTGCTGCCATGGTACAAGTCTGGTCTTAACCCAATCCTATCCTAAATGCACTTGAGGCTGGGATGAACCACCCTACAAATGTCCTATTTGTCTTTGCCTCCAGTGGTTGTGACGTTGTTGGTTGGGACAAGAGCTCTCTCCACTGGGGGTGGGAGTGCAGGAACCTCCCAGTTAACCCTGAATGGTCCCAGTCACCCGTGACTGAACACAACCGGTGATGTCGCGACGTGGCTTTGTCTCCACCGAACCACTTCACAAGGAGGAAGGATGGCAGAAACTAAGGGGTGGTCTGAAGTCTTGGTCTAAGCCAACATCAAATGCATTTGCCTAGTCCTGAAACAGAGCTTTTACAAAATATGACTCATCCTGCAGCCCAAGCAATTTTCATTTTTGGGGGGAGGAATCAGCATCCTCCTCGCAGGGAAACCATGGACCTGGGCTCTGGGCTCTCCAACTCAACAATTACAGAGAGAAACACCATGAGCACCTTCTGGTGAAATGTTTTGTGGACATTTTTTCCAAATCCAGGCAGAATGGGGTTAAGCTCAGCACCACTTGCAGCTCCTCAACCCAGGGTTTAGTGCTGGCAAATTTTGTCACCTCTGAGGGACAGCAATGGGGACATGGCAGCGCTCAGCCAAGGGATGAACACTGGTCTTTGCTGCTGGGCTGGAAACATGAGTCACCAGGAAGGCGGTTAAAAACAAGACATGAAGAGCTCACCTTAAATTTTAATGAGCTGGAGATGATTATTAAAGCCAGCAGCTGGAAGCTGTAAGTCCCTAAAAGCTTTTAAAGGGTGACTGGTGCTGTTGGGAAGCACTAATGGGTTTTTTGGAAGATGTTGGCCCCACCAGAGAAACCTACAGGGGACCTGCTTGATGGTACCAGTAAACTCCAGTGGGCTGCTACCAGTGTACTCCAGTGGGATGCAATGTCCATCAGCACCCTGCTTCATGAGAAGCCAGCCCTTGGACGGGAGCTGGGAACCCCATCCCCGCTCTGCCAGCTTGAAGCTGGGAGAGCATTTCTTCAGGGACGCAAAGCTGTGGGAGACCCTTTCCCGCTGCGGGTGATACTTGTCCTTGACATTTTCATCAAGCTGTTCAGCAGAACTGCAGCTGACTCTCCTCATCCACCCAAAGCCTTTCCTGTCTTGCCAAGGCACAGAGAAACTCCGGCTCCTCCTGTGCCAGGCAATATCTGCAGATGGAATTCTTTGGGGGCACCTTTTGCCCACAGCGTTTTTGCTTTGGAAAATGATTCAAGGCACTCAAGGCACGAATTTTTCACAGATTTGGTCACCTCAGCGTTGATCAGAGGGGCAGGCTGGGATGCAGAGCCAGAGATCAGGGTTTGTGTATGCAACCACAGCTGCATCTTCCTGAAAAAAATACAGCAAAACAAGCAGAGGAGCACTTTTGACACAGACCGTGCTGGGGTGGGTGCAAGCCCAGGCACCCCAAACACCCAAAGCCTCGGGCCCCAGAGCATACTGACCTCCCTTCACAGCAGGGAAAAACCCTTCTGCTGTGGAGCAGGGCTAGGATTTCAGATCCTTGGAGAGCGTCTCCGTGTCGGTGCTGGTTCCCAGGTGACTGTTGGGCACAATGCCCAGGGCCACCTCATTCTGAGGCTTCCCCAGCATTTTGTTGCCTGCAAACTTCATAAATCGTTGCCCTGCTAAGAAATACAAAATGGGATCCAAGCAGCTGTTGGTGCTGGCAAGGGGACGAGTCACCTTGTAGGCTAAATTGATGGCATTGAGGGTCTCACAGCTCAGGTCCCAGCTCCGGAAGGAGTAGTACAAGGTACGAGTGACATGGAAGGGAAGAAAACAAACAATGAAGACCACCAAGACGATGATGATCATCTTCACCGACTTCTTTTTGGAGCGGGACAGGCGGGAAATGCCCCGGGTGGGCTGCAGCAGCCGCCGGGCCATCAGGCAGTAGCAGACAATGATGATGAGGAAAGGGATACAGAAGAGCAGCACCAGCATCACCGAGCTGTAAATGACAAACTGGCCAAAGAGGTCCTTGCTGGACGTGTCGTGGCAGGTGATGGTGTCGCCCTTGACGCTGGTGGTGACGAAGAAGAGCACGGGGGACTGGCACACCACGGTCACCACCCACACCACGACCGACACCCTGCGGGCGTGGCGCACGTGGCCCCACTGCAGCGACTTCAGCGGGAAGCAGATGCCCAGGAACCGATGGATGCTGATGCAGAGCAGGAAGAGGATGCTGCAGTAGAGGTTAGTGTAGAACAAGAAGCGGACGATCTTACAGAGCCCCACGCTGAAGGGCCAGTTGTCCCCCATGGCGTAATAGTACACCAGGAGGGGCAGGGAGACCACGTAGAGCGTGTCAGATATGGCCAGGTTGAACATGTAGGTGGTGGAGGCATTCCAGGTCTTGATCCTGAAGATGAAGGCGTAGAGGGCCAGCAGGTTGAGAAAGAGCCCCACCACACACACGATGCCGTAGGAGACGGGCAGCAGGACGTATTTGAAGTCCTCATCAAATATGCACTTGTAGGGGTTGTCATCTGTGCCACCAGGGTCCAAGGAGCTGTTGAGGACTCTGGTCCAGGCTGGAGGAGTCGTGAGGTTCTCCATCACCCTGGGGGGGAAGCAAAGAGGCTGTAAGGACATGGAGACAAGAGGGCAGCACATCACTAACCACAGACCCCATGGCCTCGTGGTGTTGGTGACACTACTGAGTGGTCCCTGGCATGGAGGAATTATGGTCAGGCGGATGAGGTGAGTCTTATTTAACCTCATTTTACATCTGGAGCACAGAGGAAGAACTGAGCTGCTCTAAAGTCACCAACAAACCCCAGGCCACATGTGGGAGTCCACCTCAGGTCTCCTGCAGCCCAGTTCAATGTCCCAGACCACCCTTCCCACCAGGTTCACTCAGAAATTTGGTCTCCTGCATCACAGAACAGCAAAGATGCTCCATTCTGCGTTTAATCAGTCACAAGAAGTGACTCAGCTGAGCACCATTAAAAATGGGTCCTGCTAAATCCCAGGCAGAAAGGATTAGAAAGTGGAATTTCAGCAAGCAATCCTTGTGACTTGGCCCCCATTTCAGAGGTCTTCAGCTCCTTCTGGTAGAGTAAACCTCACCACCTCATAGCTGGAGGCCCTATAATCAAACCTTGCCAAAAGGAGCGTGCTCTCCACCACAGGGGCTCTGCCTGGGCTGGCTGTTGATGAGGATGAGGGGTCTTCAGTGGGTTCAGCGTTGGGCTGATGGTGGCCAGGTCGCAGTCCTGCTCCCCGGCCTTGAGCCCTGCTTGTGCAAAGCTGGTTTCTGCATGGGACCGATCAGCTGAGAGGAGGAAAATGGCCTTGAAAGGGTCTCTGCAGACACACAGAGCCTGGCCTGTCTGTGAGGAGGGACAAGGGCCCTTTTGTGCCCTGGGCCCCGCTGACACACAATCTCCGAGCGAGTCCATGGGTCAGGAATCAAATTAAAATGCATTTCCTCCCTTCCCGTAAGAGGAGCCGGTTTGATGTCCCCGCTGTCCCCTGCCTAACGGGAAGCCTGCGGAAACGGGGGGTTACAGGGAGACAAATCCAGCGCAGGACCGGGAGCTCCTGCAGGACAAACGGTCTGAGGAAAGGTGCCCTTGGAATGAGCGTGTGGGATGTACCCTGACCCAAACCTCAGCAGGATTTTAGGTGGAAAAGAGCAATCCCAGCCTTCTCACGTGAAGGGCTCAGCTCTAACTTGGTGCCACCATGCTGAGGGACAGTGTGGCTGTGCCCTTTCTTGCAAAATAAGCCCCACATCCAGAGCTATCCTGCCCCTACCTCCAACTCAGATCCTGTAGGGAAGGAGCCGATGGCAGTCTCCTCAAAGCTGCCAGCCTGGATGATCTCTCACCAAAATAAAGCACTTTGGTACTAAAAAGCACCTTGACAACTCGCTGCTGAGGAAGAAGGGATGGAGTGATGCTTCCAGCCCATCACAAGGGGACAACTCCGGTCCTTGCTCCAAGGACTGGATCAAACAACCTGTCCAGATGTGCACTGACACGATCCCTGATGATGTTTCCCCCACCCTGCTGCTGTCCCCTTGGAGCTGAGCAGGAACAGTGCTGGCTGAGGCTCACAGCTCCCAAGGACTGGGGTGCAAACCACACACACACTCTCACACCCTGACTAACCTGCAACATCTGCAAAACCCCCAATATAACTTTGGCAACCACTTTGTGATGAAAATCAAGAGCCAGCATTGATCTTGTTCTGTCCTGGCCTTGGGGTTTTGCTTTTCCTGCACTCAGTTCAGCTTTGCTCCCACCCTGCTTCCCCTGAGTCCTCAGCAGTGTGGCTGTGGATGGAGAGGGTTAACAGAGCTCTGGCAGATGGGAAAACATCTTCCAGCTGCTGTTCTCTGCAGTTTCTTCCTCCCCTCTGAGCTTTGCAGATCTGTGGCCAACCAGAGAGAGGTTGCCCGCAGACCTGGCAGCAGATGAAACGGGTTGGACAGGCCACCGTGACCGAGGGAAGCCACACAAGATGCCCTAAAAGGCACAGGGAAGGGTTACAGAGTTCCAGAGGCTTCAGCCTGGCATGGGATTTCTCCATCTGCATTCCCTCTTTCCCCTGCAGACAACCCAGCACTGATGGGGGGAGATCACTCCGAATTCCAGCCCATCTCCCCACAGGCTCCTGAGACAACAGCGAGAAAGCCCAACCATAATCCATCCGTAAGCCAAGGTGGGGAATCTCCTCTGGCTGCCCAGAGATGTGCCAAGTTCCTCATCTCCATCTTCAGGACAAGGAGCAAACAGTGTTTGCTGGTTGGTTTGAATGGAGCCTTGTCCTTGCTGTCGTGCTCCCCTCCTTTTCCTTCTGGGAATGCAAAAGCCTTTCTTTTTCCTTTTTTACCCTAGTTTTGCCCAGAATCCTGAGGACAAAACCTGCTGTGTGTGCCGGCCCCGTGGCTGCAGTCCACCCCCTCACTCCAGTCCCGCTGCATCTGCAGGGAGCGAGCTGGAGAGGCCAGGGCCAGCTGAGGCGTGTGAAGGCACAAGAGCTGGCAGCTGGCACTGCCCTTTGCTGTGCCCACGGGTGGCACGAGCGCCAGCTCCGACTGTGACACCCTGAGCCCCCGGCAGGGACGAGGGGAGGGCGAAAGCAGCAGCGATCCCTGAGGGTGCTGAGCGGGATGAACGCTTCTGTGATCACCAAAAGCAAATGAATCGCAATGCTTTTGTGAGAGCCACGTGCACCTGCCTCACCACTTCATCTCCTGGCCTTTTCCGAGGCCACAGTGGGAAGTTTTTTCTCTGGCACTGGATGCAGGTGACCAGGCACAGGTTTTTGGATGCCCTCCAGCCATCCACACACAGTTTCCTCCATGCTGACCCACATGCAGGTTGCAGTGGCTGGACCATCTCTCTCTCTGCAGTGTGGCCTTGGATCTCTTTATCCCATGGGGCACAGGAGGTTCTTCCCAGAAAACAGGTACCCTCAGTGCCAGTGGATGAAGGCAGCATGGAAGAGGAGCCTGGTGACGAGAGGAGCCTGGACAGATCAGTGCCCTGAAATAAAGTCCCCACAGGCATGTGCACATGAAGTCAGCATCCCAAAATGCTCCTGTAACTGTATCTGCTGGGGATATTTAGATCAGCCAGTATGGGAAAGGAGGGGGGTGTCACAGGAGAAGGTCATGGGCAGCTGAGGGGTGGGCAGCACTCCACGGGGACACCACGGGATGGGCACTGAATTGCCAAGTAAAGGGCTGGAATCCTGGTTTCTGCTCCATTTTTCAGCATTCCCAGTGCCATCCCAGCAGTGTTTCATGCTCGAGAATTTGCTGGCAGCAGCAAAGTCACTGAAGACAGCAAAGCACAACCAAATCACGGCTGCGATGAATACGTTTTCACAGGAGGCTGACGAGGCTTAATTGGCCTTCCCAAATAATTAATGTGGATTAATTTACCAGCAGGACCTCACAGAGGCTGCCCTTGGTTCCGCCACAGCTCCCACTGTTTTGTGCTGGAGGGTGAAACCACGATCCATTCACCAGATCTTCTCCCTGACTCCCTTCCAAAGAACACGTGGAGAACGTGGGTGTTTTCCCTGCCCTAATCCAGAGGCATTTAGTAGACTCATCAAAATCCTCGCTCGGGATCAGGAACTACTCGAGACTCTGGGAAGCAAACCACCTGGAATCGTTTTTCACTGCTCTGGGACTGTGGTTCAAACCCTCTGTGACCAAAAGCAAACAGTTCAGATGCTCCCGAGCCTGTCTGCTCGGAGCCATGAGACAGGATCCGGCCGAAATCTGAGCCTGCCCAAACTGCCTGGCTTTCATCTGCCCTTTCCCTCTGGATCCCTTCTGCCATGGTGACCTTCAGAGCCTTTCTCCTCCAGGCTGGCCCTGGCCAGCAGTGTGGGCTGAGGACATCCACAGCTGTCCCAGCTCCACCATCCCCGGAGCTTGTCTCCAGCGATCCCAAGGCAAGACACCTCCAAGGCTCATTTCCAGGATACCCAAGCAGCTTAAGGGGCTTTGTCCATCCCCCTGCCAGGCAACATCCCTCCTTTATCCCTTCCTCCACCCCCAAAACAGCCAGAACACCTCAGTTAAACCAAAACCTTGCAAAGAATCTGTGTTTCCGTCCCTACAAAAGAGCACCTTTGGAGGGCAGCTCCACTCCAGAAATGGAGCCGCCCCACTGAAGCAGCCACGTGCCTCAGTTTCCCCTCCTGTCGCCAGGCTGAGAAACAGCAGAACTGAATTTGTTTTCTCCATGAAAAATATTTTTCTGGGGGTGTTTTGGCTTCCTAGAGGGTTTTTCAGCAACTTGATCCAAGCTAAAAAGGGAAAAGAGAGTCTGGACAAAAGATATAACGAGTTTAAAAGAACTTTAAGACTTTGTTTGGAGGTCAAATAAAATGCTTTGCTTTGAGACAAATGACTTCTTCTGGGAATTTCAGGTTTTCCCCAAGAAACTCCCTGATTCCCCCTTGAATCAATCCCCCCTCCAGCCTTTGCTTCCCAAGGGGTACCAAAATCTCCTGCCTTGCTCCACACCATGGGAAATCAATCGGGCTTAACCAAACCTGTGGCTTTAAAGTGAATTAAAAAGCATTAAAACCATCAGTGACAATGGTGATTAAGGCCACCTTCATTCAGTTGAACCTGACTCAATTCCCAGCACGGCAGGGCTCTGGGGATGGATTCTTCTGGAAGCAAACATCAACCTTGGCCAGTATTTAATCCCTTCATCAACACTTCCCTTCCTGCCTCAGCAAAGGTGATGCTCCCTGCCCATTTTTCCCCTGCAGCATCCTGTGGGATTGGGGTGGATCCTACTTGAGCCCTCAAACTTTGAGTTTTACTTATTCCATGGGGGAAACACGGCATTTGCATCCTTTAGGCTTCCTGGAGACAGAAAGCTGGTGTTTCTGCCAGGAGTTTGACTTCAGTTTTGCCATCCATGACCTTTTGGTGCTCGCTGGAGGAAGCAACAGTCAGAATGGGGGAAAAGTGTGGGACCAGTTTCTGGTCAATCTGGGAACCCTACAAGCTCCATGTCTGGGAGAACGGACATTTCCATGGACACCTCCCAGCCTCCTGCCCACACCAAGGGAGTCACCCACCACCAGCACAACCACCCTGGAAAAACCAAAGGCACTCCGGGGGACAATCAGGATGACACAATTATCAGGCTCCACCATGGCACCACCAGAAAACCCCACAGGGGCTGGACTTTGGGGGATAATTTCTTGCTCCACAAGGAGCATCCCATGGAGGCAATAGGGCCTTTGCTTCATGGCTGGTTCCCACTCAGTTTTTAGTGGGGGCTGCTCGGCGCTGAGGAGGGAGCCCAGCGTGGCCGGCAGCACGCTCCGCTGCTAGAGAACTATTCGTGGCTTTGGCTTCGTGTCAACAACCCGAGATAAGAATCGCACCGGGCGATTTTTAGAGACAGGACAAAGTCACTCGGTGCCATGACAGTCAGAAATCCTTCTGGGGGTTTTATAACACACTAAGCCCCGGGACGCGGCCGCGCTTTAGGGCTCAGCACATTTTGGGGTCTCTCCCTTTGCACTGGAGCCCCTTAACCCATCAGCCCTTCTTTGCTTGCTGGAAAACAAGAGGAATTTGGTGACAATGAAACGGCCCAATTCTGGCAGCAGTGACCACGAGCCAGGGCCACCATCCCTCAATATTGGTGGCCCTCCAGAGTCGGTTTTGCTGCTCCTCACCTCGTGCACAGGAAGGCAGTGGGTTGCCAAATGGTTTTTGCAATAAACTGATAAGAAAACTGCAACAAAAAGAGAAATAAGATGTTTTTCCCCTAAAGTTGCTCCTGCAGCAATGTCAGCCAGGGCCCAGCTCCAGGAACAAGGGTGTTTTGGGGGTTAGGAGAAGGAGTCAAATGGTTTGAAATCAGAGTATCACCCATTGCAGTGTAAATTAAAACACTCCCAAAGAAATTACATAGGGAGCCCAGCATGCAAAGAGGTGGAAAAACACGCGGAGCAAAGCAGGGAGTCAGCTCCACGGCTTTAACCAGAGGTGTGTACGGGAAATTCCGGATAAACAGCCAGTGAATTCCCCAGGGACGGGAGAAACTGAGCAGCAAAGATATTATTGTGAATTAATGCATTAAAAATCCAATAATTCAGGCAAAGAGGAGCAAAAGGAGCAGGAGGCTTCCCTGAGTGCCCAGCTGGAACCATTTGTGCCCACACCAGCCCATGCCAGTGATTCCCTGCTGGCTGCTGATCCCACTGCCCTGTCTTGGGGCACTTTGGGGCTTTCGGGGCAGTTTTAGAGGCAGTGCAGGCAGTCTGCGGGGTGGAGAGCAGGAGAGCAGGAGAGCCGGAGAGCCGGAGTTCGGCTCTGTCCGTGCAGCGTCTCGCTCCCTGCTCTGGGTGCACCGGGACCCTGTGTCACCCATGTCACCCACCCAGCAACAAGTGCCACCACCACGGGTATGTGCATGTGTGTGCCCGTGTTCCTGTGTGTGTGTCCCACCCGTGTCTGTGTGTCCCCTATCCATGTGTGTGCATGTCCCCTTCACCCCTGTGCGTGTCGTGTCCCCCTCACCCGTGTCCCCACTGCCACCCATGCGCGAGTTTCCCACTCGACCCAGGAGGTTGCCCCCCTGTCCCTCCCTGTCGTGGGCAGGACACGCACCCCCACATCCCTCCTGGTCCCCCCACTGTCCCCCCGTGGTCCCCCCATGGTCCCCCGCGCGCGGCGGCCGCGCTCACCGGGCGATGCCGAGCCGGGGGCTCCGTGCCGGGGGCTCCGTGCCGGGGGCTCCGTACCGGGGGCTCCGTGCCGGGGGCTCCGTGCCGGGGGTNTCCGTGCCGGGGGCTCCGTACCGGGGGCTCCGTGCCGGGGGCTCCGTGCCGGGGGTTCAGCGCCGATCGCCCCGCTCAGGAGGGCGGCGGAGGCCGCGCCATGCCCGGCTTCGCTCCTTCCCCCGCCCCGGTCCCGCTGCCGCTCCCGCTGCCGCCGCCGCGTGTGAGCAGGGCCGGGGAGGGCGTGGGGCCGCACCGCCCTCCCGGCGCCGGGAACGGGGCTGGAACGGGGCAGGACCGGGGCCAGAACTGCCCCGCCCGGGGCTGGGACCGCCCCTTCCCCGGGGACGGGACAGGAGTTCTCGCTGCATGGGAACGTGCGTGGGATCAGCGCTGGGACCGGCACAGGAGCCCGGCCGCCCCCTCTCTTTCCCGCTCCGGGATGGCACTATGGATGGGATCGGGATTAGGGCTGGAGCAGGACCCCCCGCTCCCTCCCTCGGAGATGGGAGCATGGATGGGATTTGGGATGGGAGCAGGACAGGAGACCATCTTTCTCCATCCCCTTTCTCCCCCGGGAATGGGGCCGGGATAAGGGCTGGGACAGGAGACCACCCCCCATCCTTCAGAAATGGGAGCATGGATGGCATCAGAATTGGGACTGACACTGGAGACAGATGATTGCTCCCCAAGTCGTCTCCCGGGTATGGGACCGGGGATAGGGCAGGAGTTAGGACTGGGACAGGACCTCTCCCACCTCCTTCCCCCCTGAATGGGACCATGGATGGGATTGGAGCTGGGACTGAGACCAGGCTCTTTTCCACGGGTGCTAGGACTGGGACTGATGCCAGGACTGGGATGCTGGGACTTTGCATCGTTGCTGGAACCAGGAGGACACAGCAGAAGGTTTGCCCGAGGTTTTCTCCTTGCTGTGTCTTCTGGGAACTGCTGTCCCCGCAGAGTCCTGGCACAGCACGGCCTCCCAGGAAGCTGCAGGAAGCTGTGGAGGGTCACCAGTTTCACAGCCTGCCCTCTCCCGCAGGTGGCTGCTGCCCAAGGGAAGCAGTGGCCAGGTTCAACCTGACCTCCCCCGTGGGGGCTCATTCACCTGGGCAAAAAACCTTCGGATTTGGGGGGGGGGGAGGCTGGAGGGTTCCTGGACAGGATCAGCCCCACTGGATCATGTGCAGGTGGCCCAGTTGTTTTCCACTGCCTTGAGCGCGGAGCGAGCCCTGGTGCTCCCCCGAGTATTCCCCATCCGTGTCCCTGGGTGAAAGCCAGATCCTCCTTCTCCAGCTGGGTCTGATTTTGTGTGGGGGTCCTTGGGCCCCCTGGATATGCCTGGGGGGGACCATGAAGCCCCTGGTGGAGGAGGGGAAGGACACCAATGGCATCTATTATTCAACAACAGAAAGTGGCAGCTGGCTAAGGAGGCATTATGAGGATATGAACTCCTGGCAGGGACACAGTGCTGCAGTGATCTTGGTCATGGACCTCCATGCCAGAAAAGAAGAAAAAAAAAATTCCTGTTTCCTTCTTCTGATGTAATTTGTTAGAGGAGGGAAAACAATACATCACATCACAGCTATTTGGGGCTGATAAGGGAGGAAGGACAGGCTTGCTGCTTGCACAGAGGGAGGGGGATGCCGGGACAGAGCTGCTGAGTGAGGCTCAGCCTGGCAAAGCTGCCCAGCAGTGCCCTGGGTGCTGAGGTCAGCCCATCTCTCCTGGGTTTGGAAACATTTCTTGGGCAAAGGTTGGGTTCACCCAACCACAGCACCCTGGTTTCATCCTCCAAATCCTCCACCCTCCCAAGGAGAGATGATATCCAGAGGTGATGGATGGACATGTGGATGATGTCCAGGGAGTTGTTGCTGTTCTTGCATGAGCTGTGACCTGTGGGGTGATCGCTGCTGCTCTGCAGCCCTTGCCTGGCACCATCTCCCCCAGCCTGGTCCTCCAAGGTCTGAACACCCGCAGCTCTTCCTCCGCAAGAGAAAGCCAAACAACTCAAAACAAAGAGGCAGGCGCCTTCCTCATCTCCAGGGGTGATTAATTATGGCCAGGCCGGCTGAGAGGTCTGCTTGGCAGCTCGGTGCTGGATGCTTCAGCAGGCCAGAGGAGATGTTTTTCTAAAAGCTTCTTTGGAGCGGGGAAGTGGTCCCCTGGAGAGTCCTCTTCCCATCAGACCTTTTCCAAGCCTGGTTGAAGTCCCAGCAGCTTCCAGGAAGCAGGAGATTGCCAGCTTCACTGCCCACTGCAAGGGAAAACCTTTCCTTTCCCTTCTTCTGCTTTTTTCACTTTTCTCCCCTCATTTAGGAGTGAGGGAGATGGAAGGAGGGTGTCAACCCTAACCTACCTCACTCATTTCTGTCCTTCATGCAGGTCACCTGTCACCCAGGGGACCCAAAACAAGCCTCCCTCGCCCCAAATCTCCGTTTCCCAGCTCCACAGCAGCTCAAACAAGCCAAAGGAAGAGGCAGATGTTTTAAATCCCGTTGAAAAGCAAATGATTTGTGCAGCTGCAGCGCAGAAGACGGAGGCAATACCCAGCGAGCCGACCTGGAAAGCTGCCCCATGTTTCCCTTCGCGGCTTCATTTTTCAACTGTTTTGGCAGCCAAGCAGGTTTCTAAGACGCTTTCAAAACATTTCCATGTTGACTAGTGGGCAGGAATGTGATACAGGAATGGGTGGATTGGGAAGGTCAGGCTGGCCACAGCAGAGCATGCACTGCACCCATGGGTGCAGCTCACGGGAGACACCGGCTGAAGTTCTGGAGACAAACTGTGATCTATCAAATCTCTTGGGTTTTGCTTTTTGTTTGCTTGTTTGTTTTTTAAAGCCTTAGGCGCAGCAGGGAGGAGAGTTTGGGAGTGTTGGGCTGAGCCTGCAGCCCTGCCTGGTGTTGGCTGGTGGGAGAGGAGAGGGTGACCACTCACCTAAATCTGTGCAAGTGCAAGCTGATGCCCTGATCCCACCTTGATACTTCTCATCATAGTCTCCTGGCTGGAAAGGTGTTCAGTCACCTGCGTGGGACACAGAAACCTGCCATGTGTGACTGGGCGTGCAGATGGGACAACCCATGGGAGCAGATGTGATTCTGCAGCTTCCCAGGATGCCTGAATTCTCCCTCCAGGATGTTCTTATTCAGGACCATCAGCAACTTTTAAGGGGCAGCAAAAGCCAGTGCAGCTGGAGAATGAAGCCTCTGTTCATGGTGCCATTGGGGTGTGCTGGAGATGAGGTCAGGTGGGGCCGGAGAGAGACATGGGAGCAGCTTCCCAGCAGCCAACCCTGCTCCAGAATAGGGTGGGTTGGTTGGAGGTGGGAGCTGGGGCTGGAAAAGCACGGAGTCGTGGAATTAGGAGGGTTGGCAAAGCCCTCTAAGATCATGGAGTCCAACTGTTAACCCAGCACTGCCGTGTTCGCCACTAAACCATGTCCCCAAGTGCCACATCCACACATTTCTTGAACAGTTCAGGGACTGTGACTCCACCACTTCCCTGGGCAGCCTGTTCCAATGCCTGACCACCCTTTCAGTCAAGAAACCTTTTGGAATACCCAATCTAAACCTCCCCTGGTGTAACTTGGGGCCATTTCCTCTTGTCTGTACCAGGAGCCAGCCCCTCTGTCCATCCCTCATCTGCAGGTGCTCTGGGCTAATCTCCTCCTGCCACCTCTGAGGCTGCAGCCCCCAGGGGGTGGGGCTGGGTGGGTGCTGAGCACAGAGAGACGCTTTCCACCCCTTTCCACCCTTTTCCCACTAATCCCTTTAACAGGAACTGACAAATGGGTGCAGACAGGGCACAGGGGACCTTTGCTGTCTGGGGCTGGGGCTCCTTGGGGAAGAGGGAAGTGGAGGAGACCCAACGCACGTGATGCTCCCTGGGGCAAGCAGCTGCAAGCAGCGAGCCTTGAGCATGTTGCTTCAGTGCAGGCAGGGCTTTGCTCTGTGGCTGTGGCCATCTGGGTGTGGATTTTGTATTCTCCACTGGCGGTTGGGGATTTTTTTTAGCCCAGCTTTCATTTCCTCCCCACTGAGCGCATGTGATGTCCTTCCCCTCCTCCTCTTCCTCACCATCAGCAGAGTGATGGAGGTGCCACTCACTTTTCCTCCAAGCTCCTACACAACCCAGGTTTTTGGGAGGGGTTTTCAGACTCCCAAGTGCATTTTCCCCCCTCAGGATGGTGCTTGCAAAGAGGGGTAGGGGTGCTGCCATGACCTCCCAGGCAGCAGGAGCTGCCTGCCGGGCCCTAAAACACAAGCATCCTGTTGTGGCCAGAAATGTTGCTTCTCTGAAGACCATAAATAAACAAACACCTCACACCAGGTCAGGTGTGTTAAAATTAACCCATAGGCTTGGGCTACGTGTGCTGTGGGTTCCCAGATATGGTTCTGCTCTGCAGCCCAGGCAGGGCGGGAGAGGGGGGGTTCACAAAAAAGCCACAAAACACCACGGGGTCAGCTCTGGCAGGGTCATCTCTGCTTCTCCTGACCCCACTGATGGCTTTCTTAAGAGCAGAGATGCTGAGTTTTCTGCCAAATTTCATGACACTTCCTCTGGGGCTGCCTAGGAAATAGTAAATAAGACAGATTAAATAAAAAAACAACAAAACCATTCAAGGTCTTATTCAAGAGGCTTTGGGTGAGTTGCAACAGCAGGAGCTGCTGGAAGAGTTGTCCTGGAAGACAGAGCTTGCTGCTGGAGGAGGTTTTGCACTGATCCTGGTATTCAAGAACACAGGTAAACACATCCTCAAACCAAGTCTTCCTAAAACCAGCAGCAGCAATCCATCCACGTAATGGTCCCAGCCTAAAATAGTGCTGGGGAGAGGCTCTCCTGAAAAAGGCTCCTTTCTCCTCATTTCTCTATTTGCAGAGCTGCTGAGGAGCTGTGCAGGAGTGGTCCCAACCAGGCCTGGACCCCTGGCAGCAGCATGATGGGACACAATGGGCATGGGCAGCTGGATTGTGGGGTCCAATCACCTCCAAATTTTGTGGGGTCACTGCTTGGCTGACGCACCAGGAGTTCAGCCTGGGGGTGGAAACACAGCCTGGCACCATGATGGTGGTTCAAAGGAGGGAGTGGCAGGGCCCCCACAGCATCCCGTGTCCCCCATTTTTTACCTTATCCTCACAAAATCCCCAGCAGAGAAGAGCCACGGAGAGGCTCAGGAGCAACCTCCCATTGGTGCTGGAGGAAAAGCCATTTTCCAGTAGTTTTGTGGGCCGTGAATTTTGCTTTCAGCTCCTAGCAGCAAGACCATGGAGACCAGCACAGGGTCCCACCCTGGAATCTGTTTAAAAAAAAAATACTTGTTCTCACTACAGGACTTTTGAAATCACTTCCTTCCCCTTCTGCTCCACAACAACCCTTGTGTCCTCAGGGAGTTTCCTGCTGAGACACCCCAGGGTATGGCCCTGGACCCCAGAAAGCCACTGCTCCCTGTGGATGCCAGGCACAGGGATGATCCTTATCCAGCTCAGCCCAGAAAACAAGAGGTTTGCTCAGCCCCAGTGAGTCCAGCCCACGCCTGGAGCTCCCTTGGAGATGTCCATCTAAATTAACATAAAATAAATTTTATTTTTAATTCACTTCAGGTGGGTGAAAGAATCACACCAAGTGTCTCTTTAGAGCCCAAACAGATCATGTGGGGATTTGAGGGATGGGTGAGGGTGGGGAGGGCACCATTACACAATCCCAGTGTCCCAGCAAGCCTCCTGGGTGACCCATCCTCCTTCCTGCCCTTTGGGAGAAGGTTGGTGACATCCTCCTACACTCAAGTCATCCTGTAGCAGCTTCCCCATGGATACAAACCTTGCTGGAAGCAAACCAACATCAGATTTGCTTTGACTGTCAATAAAAATAATGGAACCATTGAGTCTGGAAAAAACCTTTAAGACCGTCAGGTACAACCATTCCCCCAGCGCTACCAAGGCCACCACTGACCCATGTCCCCAAGTGCCACATCCACATGGTTTCAAATCCCTCCAGGGATGGGGACTCCAGCACTGCCCTGGGCAGGAAAACCTCCCTGCAGAGGATGGATGCAATTCAGCTTCTCCGTTTTAAAACCCCTCCATCATATTTTTTTTTTTTTTAATTGCAGTTTCCTGTATTTTTTCATTTAAAACACCAATTAGACCCAAACTGGGCTCATGAAGCCCACCCTCAGGAGTGCAGAGTTCTGTGACCAACCCCTGTTTTCCTGGCTGGAGCAAAGAGGGAAGGTGGGAAACTGGGTCCACATGTATGTGTCCCACCCCGAGAAGGGAGATCAGCCCCGAGGCTCATTCCCAGCTGGAGTCCTTGTCAGGAGGCCAATATTGTTATCTAGGGCCTGGCTGGTGTTTCTCCTTTGGACCTTTGCCACCGCAGTTAAAATATCTGTTCCACCACTCCCAGCATGTAAAGGTCACGTTCCAGAGATTAATCCGGAGTCTCCCAGGCCGGCTCCTTGGCTCAGGATCCCTGCTGGGACCGATGTGGAGCAAAAGCCTCGGGATGCTGGGTGTGCACTCCCAGTGCTGGAGATCCCCTGGCTGGGAGTGGGCCTGTCACCAGCGCCAGGTTCAGTGTCCTCCATGAGCTGGGCATGGAGCTATGGACAATTCTGAGCTAATTCCCCCTGGAAAAATGGTTAATTCCTTGTAAATCTGCTCCTAGCCCTCAGCCAAGCAGTCCTGGGAAGTCCAAGTTTGTGAAACAAGCTTTGGAGGCATCGTGTTTGTTTGACCAGTTCTTACAGCTGGTCCTGCGCTTGGTTTTTGTCCAAACAAGTCCTGGAATGACGGGAACGGGTTTCCAAGTTAAATACAAGAGGAGAGTAATTGAGTTCCTAAGGAGTGGGTATCAGTGGGACCATCTCTAAATGAAAGGAGAAGTTGTGCCTAAGAAGCAAAGGATGTGTGGGCAAGGAGAAGAGGAACAGAAATTCCATTATCCCCAGGGAAAGAGGGATCGATAGTCTGTGGCACAGGAGATGGGATGGGACCTGCAGTGTGACCTCTGCAGAGACACAAACTTTTATACCAGCATCGTTTTCCCAGCTGGATGGACCAAACCTGCGGCATCCAAATGTGCACGAAGCAGCTTAGGACAACACAAGGTTCCTTCCCCGTGTCTCCCAGGGCTGCTCCTGGTGTCAGCACGGCTTTCCCAGGAGAGGTGGTGGTGCTGCTCCCTGGAACTTCTGCCTTCATCCTCTTCCCGTGATGAGGAGACCTCTTGAGGAAGTCTTTGTTATCCTGGCAACACTGCTGACAGGGACACCACTGACATTCCAGGCTGAGGATAAGGGAAAACTGTTCCACCACAAGCAGGTTGTGCAACCTCCATCCTTGGAGCTTTTCAAGACCCAGCTGAATAAAGCTCTGTATAACCTGGTCTGACCCCAGAGCTGCCCCTGCCGTGACCAGGAGGTTGGACTGAGACCTCCTGAGGTCCTTTCCAACCCAGCTTACCCTGCCATACTCTGATCCAAGGATCACACACGTCAGCGATGGAGCAGCACCATAACCTGTTCTCCTGTGGCTCCACTGCCCTGAGCCCTGGGTCTCTGACACAAACTGGGAGAGTCATGGGGAGCTTTACTGAGGCCAGCAGAAAGTCAGATCCCTTTTCTTCAACTTCCACATGAACTCACCTTGCAACCTCCCATGAAAGCCAGTAGGTCTGGACCCTGAGCTCTCTAGTTGGTGACATTTAATGACACTCACCTTGGGCTGGTAGCTGTCACTAAAACTGAACCACAGACTCATGCAGAAACAACAGAGTCTCATCATCACTGGGATCTACCTCTTCCTGGTTAGGAAACCCCATGAGGAAGACCCTTCCCTTAGCTAAGAGCCTGCAGGTGTTTCCTGATGATTCCAGGCGTGGGGACTGTCCAGGCTGTCCCTTTCAATGAGTCAGTCATGGGGTGTCCATAGCAAAGCCTTGGAGCCACAGATAGAACCCTCAGGGCTCTGTGATTTTTAGAACAAATAGATGATCTGATAAGAAAACCTCAGGCAGAGATAATTTCAGGAGCAGGTATTTCCAAGGGAAGTGGATGGAGATTTCCCTCCAGATAGATAATCACCAGGGAGAGGGACTGCCTCCAGTTTACACAGGAGTGAGTCACTCACCTTCCTGCGGCAGGAGGAAACCCTCTGCAGACTGGCACTCCATGGACCTTTCCTTTGTAAGGAGGCCGCTATTTTGGGATACAATGCTACAATGCTCTGCTTCTTCCCATGTCCCTCAGGGCCAGCAGCATGGGCTGGGGAATCCCCGGCATGGTGGCGACCCACCACACCACCGTGGCTCCGTGCTTCCTGCCCCACCATGGCTATGGAGGGATGGCAACAGCTGGGAGCAGGGGGAAAAGTGGGCAGCT
Organism: Oriolus oriolus; assembly: GCA_013400235.1. NCBI lineage: Eukaryota > Metazoa > Chordata > Aves > Passeriformes > Corvidae > Oriolus > Oriolus oriolus. The sequence goes on from VXBT01007926.1 coordinate 664,186, forward strand.
CCGAGCAAGGCTCATTCCTGGTACTGACCAGGACACAGGGAATGGCTTCCCACTGCCAGAGGGCAGGGCTGGATGGGATATTGGGAAGGAATTGTTCCCTATGAGGGTGGGGAGGCCCTGGCACAGGGTGCCCAGAGCAGCTGTGGCTGCCCCTGGATCCCTGGCAGTGTCCAAGGCCAGGCTGGACGGGGCTTGAAGCACCCTGGGCTAGTGGAAGGTGTCCTTGCCCATGGCAGCAGTGGAATTAGGCGACCTTTAAAGCCCTCTCCTGCCCAAACTGTTCTGTGATCTTCCATGTGGGCCATGGGGAGGTGGGACGTGATCATCTCACACCGAAGTGGTTTTAGGGCATGTGGGAAGCTGCCAAACTGCTGGATGCCCTCTGCTCTGAAATTCAGCTGTCAATGAGAAACCCTAAACCCCAGTGAGGCAGGGGCTAAAGGGCAGGAGTGTGGGACCAGCATCCACAGGAGCTGGGGCACGAGCTCTGCACCAAGCCCTGGCTGCCTCAGAATAACAGAGGCTGGGGGGGTTGTCTGTGGTCTCTGCTCAAAGCCTGACCTTCAGTGAGGTCAGTTTTTGTCGAGGACAGGCTTGACTGACTTCAAGGATGGAGATTTTCCTACTCCCCAGTGGGACCTCTCCAGCTCCTCTGGCAGCCCTGCCTCCCTCAAGTCAACCATGCTCCCCAGCCTGGTGCTGTTCCCCAGCTCCCTGAGCATTCCCATTCCATCATGCAGGTGGTTACAGGAGTGATGGAGCTTGTTCAAAGAGCTCTTGAGCCTGTCCTGGCCCTCCAGGACTCCCTGGAGTGTGCAGGAGAGGATCTCCCAAGTGCAGCTGCAGTGGGACATTTCGTGTGTGGGATCAACACTCCACAGCCAGGCACTGGGTTAACCCTTCACATCCCTTCTCCTCCCAGCTGTCCAGTCACTTCCTGAAGAGTTCATGGTGTTTTATCCACAAGCAAGAGAAAGGAAAAGTCATTGGGTGATTCTGCTTGGATTTAGGAGGAGTTTCATCTTAGGGACATCATCTCAGGACATGGCAGCATCTGCATGGCCAGCTGGTGTTAGAGGACAGCACTTAGGCCATGTCCCTGTGCCACCCTGTGACACCCTCATTTGGGGTCCCCATGTCGCCTGGTGTCCCCAGCATGCCAGTGAGGAGTGAGTGGAACCTTTGGGAAGGAGCGGGACAAGGGGAACCCACAGAGGGCTGTCAAAAACATGGGCAAGTCAAAGGGCTCTGTTCAGCTCTCAGCGGGATCAGAAGCAGGTTGCTCCAAGGGACTGCCTACCTGGTAAATGCCTTTTATAATCGGAAAAGGGATGCTCAGAAGACAAAAAACGTTCCCACATCCTGGCAAGGGCAACCTGCACTCCCAGGCAGTGCTTCCTTCCCGAACTTGGCCGGTGAATCTCTCTCACCCGGGGCATGGAGCTGCTCTGTGTCGACAAAGTTCATCTCAGCTTGTGCAGCCACGGCGTTACCGTGTCCTACAGCACCGATGTGCATCCCAGATGCTCTCCCGGAGCCAGAGCCGGGAGCGCTGGCGGCACAGGGCTGCCCAGGGCGTTCCCACCTTGGAGGGCTCCCGGTCGTGTTCCAGCCTGAGTTGGGACACGCCACCGCCGGCACCCAAGCGTGGCGCAGCAGGTGAGTCAGAGGTGCTCTGCAGCACGGCCAGCCCTGCGCAGCCTTCCTGGGAGCCTGGGCGTGTGGAAAAGCAAACACGGCCAGCGAAATGCGCCTGCCAAGGCAGCAGCAGCAGCAAGGGCAGAAAAGCCTTATTTTGCATGGTTTGGATGCATCCAGGGGCACATCTGGGGGACCTGGGGCTTCGTGGCACAGTTCTGCTCATGCCAATGCTGGCTGGATCATGGAATAATGGAATGGTTTGGGTGGGAAGGGACCTCAAAAATCCCCCAGTGCCACCCCCTGCCATGGGCAGGGACACCTTCCCCTGTCCCAGGTTGCTCCGAGCCCCATCCAACCTGGCCTTGGGCACTGCCAGGGATCTAGGGGCAGCCACAGCTGCTCTGGGCACCCTGTGCCAGGGCCTCCCCACCCTCACAGGGAACAATTCCTTCCCAATATCCCACTTAACCCTGCCCTCTGTCAGTGGGAAGCCATTCCCATTGTCCTATCCCTCCACGCTTTGTCCGAAGTCCCTCTCCAGCTCTCTGGGATCCCTTTTAGGCACTGGAAGGGGCTCTAAGGGCTTCCCAGAACCTTTTCCTCACCAAGTTGAACAACCCCAGCTCTCCCAGCCTGGCTCCAGAGCCCTTTTCCTAAACTTTTTAAAGCCACACATTCCCAGACAGGCATCTTCTCTCTGAAGAGCCAGTATAAAGCTTAACCAAGCTCATGTTTGTGCCTCCAAGTGCTGGGACTTTCCAGATTTAAGATCTGCATTTGTGGATGGACAAAGTGAACGGATTAAGTATTTCATGGAGTTAAAAGCCAGCACAAATTCTTGTTTCATTTCCCCTGTGACTCAGAGATGAACACTCACTCCCTGGCATGGCTCCTGTGTTTGCCACTGTTCCCTATCAGCTGTTCCTGGGGAAAAAGAACCTTTCCCAGGGCAGGAGCAATGCCCTCGAAGCAGCAAAAGCAATTTTCTCTGGAAAACCTTCTGAGTGGAGAGGGGCTGTTTTTATGCAGGTGATGTATAAACCCAGCTGAGCCCAGGTTTATTTAGAATCACAGAATCATTAAGGTTGGAAAAGCCCTCTAAGATCATTGTGCCAACCATTAACCCTGACCCTCCGTGTTTACCACTAAACTGTGTGCCCAAGTGCCCTAATTAATGCTCTCAGGCACTGATAATCCACTAAGGTTGAACAAACTCATCTTTGGGAGGGTGGCATGAGGCTTTTCACCCCTTTTTACCAATGAGAAACTGGCACTGAACTGGTATTTGTATGGGGTTTATTGCTGCTTTCTGGTGCTCAGGCTGAAAGCAGCCATTCAAGCTCATAGAAAACTCAAACCACTCAATAGATCTCTATTTTCACATTGGGATATTAAATTAGGGAATTACTTATTGTTAAAATGCTCTGATTGGCAATTACATACATCATGTCTTTTCTCTGCTCCAGGAGAATAAAAATCTCTGGGGCCCTTTCTTATTCTCTTTCACATTTTGGGGTTTTCACCTCTCCACATGTCTCAAAGCCTCACCCTCCAAATAACATCATTTCACTGGCAAAGACAAGCAGCAGAAGAGACAAGCTGGCAGGAGTGGTGTTGATCTCTATGTCTTTGCTCATTTACAGCAGGGATAAACCACTTTTGCCCTCAGGATGGAGCTTTGTGGTCACTTTGCTTCAGCGAGCAGGATGCTGCACCCCAGAGCATTATCTCTGGGAAACAGAGAGGAATAGGAATTAAATCAGCTGGAGACACATCAGCACATTGCTCCCACCACTTCTCCTTCATACAGGAAGTTTTGGTTCCCCTTTGTGTGTGAAGAGCCAGCTCTAAACCCACGTTTCTCCTATATCCACCCTCTGGAAGGAACATGCCAGACCACGCACAGAATGGGGAAAAACGTGCTGAAATTGGTTTACACCACACTTTCAACTCCATGTCCAGTTTCACTTCCTTCCTAGCCTTGGCAGAGGCTTGGTAACTCCAAGATCTCCATGGCTGGGCAGCTCCAAGGCCACACATTCATCTCCTCATGTCCTCTCCTCCTGTCTGCATCCAGCTGCTCCCTCCTCATCCAGTTCCAGTCTCCTTAACGAAAGGAGATTTCTTAGGAGCTTCATCTCTGTTTCCTTTACTGGCACCCAGCATCAGGGGAAGACTTGACAGAGACATCCCTTGTTTGGAAAAGGTGCTGGGAAAAGGGTATTACCAATCCATGCAGGATTTTTACCTTTATTCTATTTACCACCATGAGAGTGGGCAGGCCCTGGCACAGGGTGCCCAAAGAAGCTGTGGCTGCCCCTGGATCCCTGGCAGTGTCCAAGGCCAGGTTGGGGCAATTTGCTGTAGTGGAAGGTGTCCCTGTGTGGATACTGAAATGCTGCTAGTAGAAGAATTTCCTAGCTTCTTGCTGTAATTCTGTGAGAACTTTTCCTTTATCATGCAAGCTATGAAAACAGTAAGATGGGTTTTGTAAATAGCATTCACATCTGGTGCTTTTGTTAAGTTCTGTTTATGGTACATTGAAGAAATATATTAAAGTGGGTGTCTAGGACTTTAAAAACCAATCGCCCTAGGAGAAGTGTGAACACTGTCCAGTCGCTTTATGGAACTAAGATATATAAATGGAATTGTAAATTAATAAAGAATTCATTCTCTCACTCAATTTCTATGTTGATGCATCTCTCAGTCCCTGCTAAAACAGCCACATCCCTGCTCATGGCAGGGGGTGGAACTGGATGAGCTTTAAGGTCTTTCCCACAATCCATCTTGTGATTCCATGATTTGAGGCTGCATCCAGATCTCAAGGTTTGCAATTCCCCTTGGCAGAATAAGAGCCGAGCTCCTGGGCTTCACAGCTGGGAGTGTTTGGGGTTGGAAGGGGCTTTTATCCAGGGAGGATGCTGCTTCTTCCCTGCTTCCCTGGCTGTAGGAAGTGAGGTGAAAAAGAGATATTAAGGCTGGCCAGGGTGAATGGAGGCATCTGCATGAGAAAGCACCCAGAGAAACCCAGTGCCAGAGAGGAGGGGATGGCTGATGTTGATAACCAGGGCTGCAATGGGATGTGGCCCAGTGTAGAACACTGGAAAGGAGCCATCCCTGTCCAGCCCAGCAGCTGTGGGCTGATACAGCCCCTGTGCAGCTGAACCCCAGGGAGAGCAGTGCTCTGATAAGGGCAGGGAGCAGCCAGGTGCTGGCATCTCCATCTTCCTCCTGCTGTGGGGGTAAACCAGCTCTTCCCACAGCACTCCTGACCCACACACATCTGCTCTGGATGTGCCCTGTCCTTCCTGAACATCCACCATGGATGCAGAAAGCAATCCAGCAATCCCTTTCCCTCTGCAGCTCTAAATAAGGAGGAGAAGGGCTTCCCACCTCTTCTCCCAGCCACACAATAGCCTTGAGCCCTGTGAAACTCCCAGTCCCCAAAACTGCTCTCAGACACATTTTTGTAGAACCTCCCTTCAGGTGGTTACTCACTCTCTGTCCAAGAAGGAATTTTTCTCAGCTGCCCTGGAGGGATCATAGAATCACAGGATGGGTCATATTGGAAGGGACCTCAGAAATACAAAATTTCTAAGGTTGGGAAGGACCTGTAAGACCATCAAGTCCAACCATTAACCCAGCACCACCATTTTCACCTTTAAACCACGTCCCCAAGTGCCACATCTACACATTTTTGAACACTTCCGTGGACGGGGCAGCCACAGCTTCTCTGGGCACCCTGTGCCAGGGCCCCCCCACCCTCGCAGGGAACAATTCTTTCCCAATATCCCATCTAACCCTGCCCTCTGGCAGTGGGAAGCCATTCCCTCTTGTCCTGTCACTCCAGGCCTTGTCCAATCTCTTGGAGCCCCTTTAGGCACTCGAAGGGGCTCTAAAGTCTCCCTGGAGCCTTCTCTTCTCCAGGCTGAAGGGAAGACTGAGGAGACCTTACAGGAGCCTTCCAATGGAAGGATCCAGGATACTCAGCCCTGCCCATCCGCTGCCCTTCACACGACACCATCCACCTGCAGATAAAAACACCCCAGTGGGAGCAGGCAGGGATGGACCTGGCCAGGGAGAGATAATGCTGGGATCACAGCAATGTGCTCTGGCGAGTTTCAGGTTACACATTAACAAGAAAAGGGAGAGAGCAGCGGTGACGGTGATGCACGACCAGGCAGGGAATTTATAGCCGGACTGCCCACGGGACAGCCCCATCCTGACGTGCTCCTGGCAGCAGCAGGTCTCTGTGACCTGGAGACACTGAGACTTCTGGGATCAGATCTGTTTCCATTAGGCCAGAGCCAGTTTACAGTAGGATTTGTCAGTCCGACAAACTTGTACTCCCAAGGAAGGGGTGGGAAATCAAATGGGGACTGCAAGAAAGATGGGGTCAAACTTTTAAGCAAGGCCTGTTGGGATAGTACAAGGTGTGATGGTTTTAAACTAAAAATGACATTTACTTTGGATATGAGGTAGAAAGTTTTTATAATGAGGGTGGAGAGGCCCTGGCACAGGTTGCCCAGAGAAGCCATGGCTGCCCCTGGATCCCTGGAAGTGTCCAAAGACAGGTTGGACAGGGCTTTACATCAGCAGAGAGGCCACATCCACTTCAAAGCACCAAGAAGCACCTGGACAGCTTTGGAAACACAGCCACACGGGGATGGGACAAAGGGCAGACACCAAGTCCTGCTCCAGATGTCCTGATGCCTCATGCTCATGTCTGGTCACATGCAATCAGAGAAAGAGCAGAAAAGCTGCCAGTTCCTGGAGGAAAACAAGCCCCATAAACCTGCCAAGTGTCCCTGCTCAGACATATTTACACTTTCAATGTGTTCTCATGGAAATTAATCCCAGTCTCACCCCTGCAGGTATGGTAAACATTAGAAGTGAGGAATGGGGAGAGGCCAGGACAGCGGAGCAAGGGGAACAAAGCTGTTTGGGTGTACCAGCCTTCCCCGAAATGTGGTGGAACAGGCCCAAGCAGGACGTGGCAGGGCTGCTCGGGCTCCCTTCCAGCCTGGCTGGACCTCCAGCCCCCCGCGGCCATCCTGGCTGCCGGACGAGTCCTTCCATCCTACTGTGACCTGGAGGAGGCTGACTCCATCCCCTGGGCTCCCCAGCAGCTCCGTCAAGGTTTCCTCAATCTGCACCAGGTTACAACAAGCCCCAAAGAGGAATTTTTAATCCCGCTGGGGAATGCCAAAGCATGCAAGAAACAAGGAATTCTACAGATGGGGGAGAATGCATCATGCCCTGTGAAACTTATCTTTCCCCCATCTGTAGAATTTCGTGCTTCCTGCATGCTTTATGAAACTTGTTATTCCCAACCCATATATTTTCTTTGCTATCTTTCTTTATATTTCAATATTGCTTTATGTTTTTCTTCCCTGGCAAAAAGCAGTGAGCAGTGTCAGCTGCTGAGCTGTCACCTGTCCCCTTCCCGTGGCTGCAGGACCGGTGTGATTCGCATCCGCATGGCACCCCCACGTGGGGAAAGCCTGAAGGCTCTGGTCCCGGCCTGACGTTTTCCTTTTCATGGAAGGAAGGAAGGAAGGCTGGAAACGCCTGGTTCAGTGCCACCATGAGCTTTGAAGGCCTGAAATAAACACTCAGAACAGAATCGTGGATGTCAGATAATCTTAAGCCCAATTTCTGGCTTTACTTGCTCCTTGGAGCGGTTGAGAATATTATGGACATTATGGCTAATTATTCCAGATAATTTTGTCCATTTTTTATTCTTTAATTTTTTATTCTTTATACTTGCAATCACTTTTTCCTTTTCATTTTTTTCATTATTTTATTCTTATCTATATATGATCTTAGATGTATTTTCCACTATAAATGAATTTATGATTCTATGGGTGTCTCTATCAACATTACATCCATTCAGCTCTTTATTACTTATATATTAATTTAAGTATGAAATATATTCTTATACATTCATATGTATCCATATATAATATAAAATAAATATTCCTATACAAGAGAGCTGGAGAGGGTCTTTGGACAAGGGCCTGGAGGGGCAGGACAAGGGGAATGGCTTCCCACTTACACAGGAAATAGATGGGATATTGGGATGGAATTGTTCCCTGTGAGGGTGGGGAGGCCCTGGCACAGGGTGCCCAGGGAACCTGTGGCTGCCCCTGGATCCCTGGAAGTGTCCAAGGCCAGGTTGGACAGGGCTTGGAGCAGCCTGGGACAGTGGAAGGTGTCCTGCCCACGGCAGAGGGTGGAATATGATATTTTTTAAGGTTTCTTCCAACTAAACCATTCTGGGATTCTACAATATTCCTAAACATTCATATTCACTACAATTAAACATAATACAGTTCCTATAAGAAGCTGACTTCCCCGGAGGAAGCTCCTCAGGAGCTGCTGTGCTGGCAGCCCCCTCCCTCCGCGGCCTGCACTGGCGAGCAAACCCTTCTGCCAGGAGCGCTCCAGGTCAGCAGGCAAAGCCTCCAGGTTATCGGCACCGCCTCGGGTTTGCTGCCGGAGCAGCTGCTCTGCCAAGGCTCTGGCAGCCAGAGCTGCCTCGTGCCGTAACCACGGGCCCAGTGCGGGTTCCAACTCGCCGGGTTCCGCTCGGAAGCGCATCCTGGCAGCCAAGAGCCCTCCAACACAACGCGTTTTTGCACTTAAAAAGGTTTAAACTCCTGCAGGGATTAAATTCAGATGTGAAGAATGAAGAGGCCCAACGGGACAACGGAGCGGCCGCTCGGGAGCCGGGATCCACCACGGTGCCTTCGCCTGAGGATGAGAATCAAGAGAGCTCTGTTCCTTAAAGTTCCTCTCCAAATTTTGTTTTTATGGATAAATTCTTTTTTTCTTTTTTAAAAATTTTTCTGGATGAGGGAATATGCTGCAGTTTTCAGCTGTGAGTTTGTCACCATCGGATGGAATTTGGCTCTTGGGATTTCCAATCTTTATGTCTCATCTCTGCTGGGGTTCCCTGAGAGGTGTGTATTGCTCTGGGACTATATTCTGTGCCCTCCTTCATAAAAAATGAAATAAAATAAAATGAAATAAAGCAAAATGAAATGAAATGAAATGAAATGAAATGAAATGAAATGAAATGGAATGAAATTAAACAAAATAAAATAAAAGGTCAATAGAATATGAAATAATAACTGGTCTAGTGGAAGGNAAAATAAAATAAAAGGTCAATAGAATATGAAATAATAACTGGTCTAGTGGAAGGTGTCCCTGCCCATGGCAGGGGATGGAACTGGATGATCCTTAGGGGTCCCATCCAACCTGAACCATTCTGGAATTCCATGAGCCTCAACGGCCTTCAAGTCCTGCAATCAGAAAGGAGAAATCAAGGGATAAAGGCTCAGTATATGCCGAACTCAAATTATGCTGTGAAAACAAGTATTTTGGTAAGATATACAACACTTAAGACACTTATACTATTGACTTTTGGATAATCTTCTTTATTTCACATCCTTTTTCTCCCCTGCCAGGATTATCAGCGGTATTATTAAGATGTGGAAGAGCCATGGGCAGCTACAAGAGGCAGCTCCATCAGGATTTATCATTCCAGGTGCAAAATCCTCCAGGATTCATGTCGAACCCGCAGCACTCCATGAGTCAGGCTTCAGGGAATCTGTGGTCAAATAGATAAAATATAATTATTCATGGAAGAATACAAGCAAATAGTGGAAAAACAACTGCATGATAAGGGAGGATGATACATCCGCCTGCAGGCCTGGTACCTAAAATGCTTCTCAATCCTGCATACAGAAGTCTGGGCAGGATTTTTTGAGCAACCTTGGATAGCGGAAGGTGTCTCTGCCCAGGGCAGGGGGGTGGAACTGGATGGGCTTTAAGGTCCCTTCCAGCCCAAACCACTCCATGAATCCATGAAGGGCTGCACACATGGATCCCATCCCCTTGCAGCCCTAGTAGAGAGATGCACTTTATTTTCACAGCATCTGCTGATGCACCAAGTCTCACTAATCATTTTAAGCTTCCTGGGGAGAAAGAGTTAAGACTAATTAGCAGCACTAAATAAACTAATAGCTGGAGGAGAAAGGAGAATTCAAGTTGCATTTTAGTTTTAAAGGTGGTTAAAGCTTCTTTAAAGGCGAGGGGTCATTTTCTGGGAGCTGGAGCAAAGCAGCTCATCAATAATGAAGGAGCTGGCGATGGAGCAGTGGCAGCAATGCTGGAGCACTTGGGAAAATGCAATTATGGGAATTGCCTGACGCTCTGCAAACTGCCCCGGTAATTTGCTTAAGGGAAACAGCCAAATGCACTTTAATATTTCAAAGATTTCGCTGCAGCAGAACTAATAAGCAAAGGCCACGAATTTCAGTGCTGGGGAGGGGGGTTAAAACCCCAAAAAGCACCTCTGATCAGGGGGCTTTAATTCACACTCAGAGAAACATGACAGGGCTGGGAGCATCAGTTCTGCCTCCTGGGCTCTCTGCATCTGCAATGCTCAAGGGTTCAGCTTTGTTTTATTTTCCTTTGGATAAAACCACCCTCCTGTAAAGGCTCCTGTCCAGGTGCTCTGCTCCCAGTGTGCTGCCCTTGGGATGCACCAGGATCTGGGTGCCAGCATCAAGGGATTTCTCCAGCCGCTGTCAGGGGGTGATGGTCCCTCACGCACTTCAACTCCAGCTAAAGTCCAGCTCTTGCTGCCCAGCTTTGTTTGGGTAGCCTGCAAAGTGCTGGGGGCAAGGGGATGGCTGGTTTGGGGAGCATGCCCAGAGTGCCAGGAGCTGTTTCCCGCACCCCAATCCCAGTGTGTGGAACCTGCACTGGACTCGTGCCTTGGAGGGCACTGCACTCCTCGGGGCACCTCCCCCTTCACTGTCCCATGCACACCCTGCACCCTCCCTGTGCAAACCCCTTCACCCCTGTGCACCCCCTTGTGCAAACCTCAAACACTTTGTGCACCCTACACACCCCTGCACCCTCACTGTGCCCTCCGTGCAGCCCACACGCACCCCCATTGTGCACACCCCTGCACACCCCATAACTCCCCTTACACCCCTACTGTGCACACCCCATTTTGCACGTCCCTGCGTACCCCCATTGCGCACACTATACAACCCCTTGCACCCCACTGGGCACACCCTGTG